>CM056384.1:66250106-66260106 GCA_029718625.1 Synaphobranchus kaupii | reverse complement strand
TGCTTGCTGAATGAATGGGCAGAACTAAATTGTGAAACATGGTTTCATAACCAATTCGCTGCAACAACAACAAAACACAAGTGTTTTATACCTCACTCATTTAAAAATATATAAATTGAGAAAAAATGCAAACTGACATTATGAACTTGAGAAGGTGACCATCATAAATACAACGCAACGATGCCACCTGCCTGTTCAGAGGGGTTAGACATGAAGACTTGTTTTTCTGGAAATATAGGTTAGTCCTGCCCCATTCTGCACACAGACACTCACAGCAGTTTACTCATGGCAACAATGCACACCAGTGTTCCAAATGGCCAGAACATGCTAAGTTGGAGTAGTTAATGCTTCACTGAGCTGATTTGTATTTTTAGAAGTTGGCATTTTGCTCATAAATATGAATGTTGCTGTAAAAAGCCTTCCCATTTTACAGTGGGTAGAGGCTGGTCTTTAGTACAGCTAACAGTTTAGCTTCTTTAATACCATTATCCGCTCTGCTAGAAAGGTATCACTCTGTTTTCTTTAAATTTTGGTTGTTATTGTTTATGGATTTCTGGCAGTGAGGTTTTTTTTAATTGGGAGCTCTTGGGTTTCCAACCACTAACAGGCATAATTCCTCTAGAGTCCAGACCCACGTTTGCTTCACAGTGGCAGTTGTGCTAGAGATACTTTTTTTTAATGCTTTGTGTGCTTTTGAAACACTTAGACAAACACTGTAGTGTAGAAGATAGCTCCCATTGCAACACACTGCTGTCCTGAAAGCCTGCTTTCATTTTCTGGTGGTTGAGACAGAGCTTAAAGGATACGCATGTAAGCTAGAATAGAGAAAAGTCTTCTTAAGAGATGCAGAAAATACAAGCAAAACAATACGGTTGTTAAAAGTATGAAACCACAACTTTTCATGCTTATTCCAGTTCAATTATTAAATTTTTCTGTTTCCTAATTGAATAACACCATTGCATGATTTTAATGTTTTCTTGTGTTTTACAGGGAAATAATATTTGTTGTCAGATGTTGTCTCAAATGTTGGGCACGATAATGTGTGTATAACTGAGTACCTACTGTATGATGGAAGCAGACACAAGACCAATCTGACCCCGTCGTAGGTCAGCCATAGTTAAGGATGCAAAAACATATTTTGGGTAAGATTGTAATCCCCATGTTGGCTGTTGAAAGATGAGATATTTTATGGGAAATGTGATGTGGTATTGCTGGATCAATATCAGTTCCTAATACATAAGCGATAATAGGCTGCCTGTGTATTTTTTTAAAAACAATTCTGCATGAGGTCACACATTACTACAGGCAAGCTAGCACAGAGGAGAGTTTACCTCTCACTCACAACAATGGGTAGCTTATGAGTACCTAGGAAGTCATTGTCATACAAATAAAATGAGCAGTCTCCTGACCCATTTCCCCACTAACACTCTACACCATGTGAATAAGCCATCTGTGGCTGAATCCTGTTCTCTGGACTCATAGGCAAGTTCTCCTCAAGTCCGTGCCAAAAATGCTGTTTTGCTACCCGCCCTTTTTGCAAGTCCACATCAATGCAGACTTACCTGCCCCCTGAAAATACGCCATTAAAGTCTGCAAGTCCACAGTCCAGAGGGCTCAGTTTGGGATTCAGCCATTGTCTGATCACTAGACCCCTGCTCATATGACAGTCTAGGCCGATACCTGTGACTTCTAGGCAATAAGGCCACCCAAAATTCCCCATCAGGGTCGCAGGGGGCACTGGAGCCTATCCCAGCATGCATTGGGTGAGAGAATACCCGCTGGACAGGTTGCAAATCCATCGCAGGGTGCACACACCATTCACTCATGCCCCAAGGATGATTTACAGTCTCCAATTAGTCTGACGTGCAAGTCTTTGGACTGTGGGAGTAAACCGGAGTACCCAGAGGAAACCCACGCAGACACGGGGAGAAAGGCCACACAGAAAGGCCCAAGGCCTGGATTCAAACCTGGGACCTTCTTGCCGTGAGGTGACAGCGTGCCACCGTGCCACCCCAAATCGTATTTATTGTATAGCACCTTTTACCCCCAGCCTAAACTGCAAACCAAAGTTGCAGTAAGGATAACTCCCTGGGTGACAAATATGAAGAAACATTAATAACCCTTTATTAAGTTTTCTACCCAAGCCGATACACAAAAACAATATTAGTTTACATACAACATTAACCTACAACAATCAACGCTTCAAGGTAAAGTACCCAATGCACCTGCATGAAGTTTTTTTTCATCTGAAATTTTAATCTCATATCTTATCTTCAGTGACTATGTATATTGACAAATATACAAGATAAGGTGATCTGGCAAATAAATATACTGTATGCTTATCATACAGTCTTTTGTCATGGTTTGACTTGTTAATCTCTCAGGATGCAGAGCCGAAACTATAATATTCTAAACAATAATAATTCCATCTTATTTTTTATAATATGTAAAATTATAAATTACAATTATAATAATTTGAAAAGCACCGTTAAAAAAAAATTATAATCATATATATATATACCGTCACGTGTCTCTGTTTTCTCCTCTTTATCAAAAAGAAAGTGGAAAAAAATGTCATGAATTCCTTTGCCTTTGTGTACATTTAAAAAAATACAAGACGTCAGGAACAGGAAGTGGAAAAGTAGAGAAGCTGAAAAGTAGAGAGGCAAGTTTTGGCATCTGCCCCAGGATGAAACTACAATAGCAGGAAACGCTTTGAAGCACACTTGGTAGCTGAAGAGGAGTTGTGCTTGTTCCTGGAACAGTACCACAATGGAGGCTGATTCTATTTCCACAAGCAACTGCACTCTCTCCATAAGAGATCGACAGGACCTGACAACATATGTAATATGTTTTGTTTTCCAACACACAAATTGGTTTAAAATAACTTAAATAGCAGGTCCACTCAAAATGTTTTAATATGTTTAATGGGCTGAAATCAAAATAAATATTGTTTGAGGCAATGTCTGATAGGACAACTGTGTCTTTTTCTCTTTTCAATCCTTTATTTTAGAAGGCAATAAAATGTGATGTTAAGCCATCAATGAAACATTTTCAATTCATAATATTTGCCCCCCGTAAAATAGGCTCGTGAATTGAGAGGCTCTAAACTGCTTTCGCTCAGCAACAGTGTGTGTCTGTGTATTTACGGTTATTGAACTTTGAGGCCAGTGCACCTGTTTTTTATTTACTCCAATCCTGAAAGCAAGCGGAATTTTGATTTGACTGTGATTTGTGTTATATTTTCAAATAAAATACGTGAACACAGAATAATGGTCTAGTTCCACCTGCTGTGTCGTGTGTCACCAGTCGCGGCTCATCTTTCAAGCATGAAATGGCGCTGAGGCCGCACTGGTTATATATGTGACGCACCTGTTTCGGGGTGGGGTCAGTGATGGTGGATCGGGGGAGGGGAAACGGACACATTATCACTTGGGAAAAGTTCCTATCCACCTGCGCGGAAAGCCAGATCGAAGCAAGAAGAAACACAACCGGGTTTTTCGTGGAAATAATGGGATTGGGAAGACAAGTCTGGACGTATTGAATATGGAAATATTTATTGTTAAAACTGAGATGTGATCCACCACTGAAATAAGAAAGACCGTGTTTAAAAGTTTCCTAGTTGGACCTACAAAGCTATGACAATGAAGAACCTGATACTGACGGCGTTGCTGCTTGGTTTCCTGACGACAGGTAAAGTAAGATTTACATTTAGCATTTAACCTGATTCTGATGTAGGCTATCGATTGATTTATATTTCTGTCTTTAAGTCAGTTGATCAAATGTAGGCTAAAGCTTTCCGTTTTATTTTTCGAAACCGAGCATGCTCAGTGAGTCAATTATCTACAGGTGAAACTATGACCTAAGCGAACTAGTAGCGATCACGTGACAGAAACAATTTTACAGATGAATAGAGAGACGGCCGTATTATTTATGACAACAATGTAGCCATCATCCCGTACCAACGTGAAATTATGCGAAAGGTTACAATGCATGTAAGCAAACAGAACTGTGGTATCCATGGTGATATTGTTTGATTTGGCCCCCACAAGCTACTTCAATCACCCTTACATGGAGAAAGTCCACGCAGAATGAGCAAACAGGTTTTCTCAGTTAAGGATTTTTTTAGGCAAGTTCGTATCTTGTGTTTTCTCTTCTGAATTCCTGGCTCTTCTGTCCCCAAAGAGACCTCTGGACTGTAAGATATAGTGTGTCCACTCTAGCATAATGAGGGCTGAATGGGGGAAGGAGAGAAACCCCCCTTTGTTTGTGGGGGAAGGGGAACTTCTTGTTTACTGTGGGTGTGGGAAAAGGATTTAATAAGGAAACCCAACGGTAGGCCTACAAACTAGAGCTCAACCCAATTTGAAAGGGCTAATGGCCGTCAAGCTATGGTGGCTGTAGGATACTTTTTGACTATTTAAACAAGGAGACAGTGGCAGTGTAGAATAATGGTTGGGTAACTGGGTTTGTAGCTCAGAGATTGGGGGGCCTAGTCACAGCTAGGGTACTGCCTTATATCCTGGCCGTAAGTCAGGTACTTACCCTGAATCACTTCAGTAAAAATATCCAGTTGTATGAATGTTAATGGATTGTATGTAAAAATATAAATCCTGTATAAGAGCCTCTGTTAAATGGCTAATGTGAGTTTAGAATGGGCACTGTGGAGATCCACTGAACTTCCTGCCCAAGGGCGTCACTTTGTTTTGAAAAGTGGTGGGGACTTTTTTCAGATAAAAAAAAACAAAAAAACAACATTCGGTGGACCCCCCCCCCCCCCCCCCCCGCGCAATACACTAGTAACGTGCTATCTGTTAGCAACACCTGTAGATACAGGATTTACACTGACAGGCTACAGCCTAATCACAACCTTCAGGACAATATCAACACCTGTAGAGGATATATTCATACAGGATTTACACTGACAGGCTACAGACTATTATCACAACCTTCAGGACAATATCAATCAACAAAATTGGCCATTTCAAAAAGTGGTGGGGACATGTCCCCAGTGTAAATGACACCTATGTTTCTAGCTATATGTGTGTGTTTTTACTGTATTTATGGATCAGCCCATTCTGATATCAGTGGATCCATGTAGCCCCTTTTCATAACATGTGCCTGTCAATAAGTAGCATGTTTATCTAGGTAAGAATTCCACCTACCATTGACCTCTTTTCTTGAGTGTTATCATACATCATCGTCATCGACACTAAATAGGCCATCTGTTTGCACTAAGAATATGAGCTAAACATTTTTATGCATTTGGGGTTACAGAATTTTATTTTATGTTCTGACCAGGAAGTACTTTAAATATCCACACTGAGGAAGGTGACAAGATACATGCGTACATGCACAGAAGCACATATCCACCAACAAATCCATCTGTCCATGTATCATCCGTACATCCAAAAGTACATGTGAAACACCAGATGGATTAATACCAATATGGTTGTGTAAAAATTTTTTTTTTTAAATGCAAGATTTGTGTTCAAATGTCATTGCTACAACCTTTGCTAATGTACTGTGGATTTGTTTGCTTTTAAAATTCCCTTATCATTTAAAAGAAAAACTACTTTAATGACATTTCATAATTGCGCCCTATTTCGGCTACTTGTCTTCCAGTTCCTGACATTTATTGTTTGTTTGTATTGTAACACGGCTTAGCAGCGTTTCATTGGTTCATACGCAGTGAAAGAATGTGTGTAGAGCATAATTTAGACTGCGATTTTTATTATGTTGGGAATTCATCTATGAGTACGGGGGGTATTCTTCAAAGCACGATGAATGAGTTGGCTGGATAACTGCTCTGAGTTAAACCCGGAACAGCTCTTTTTACTTCAGTCCATGCTCCAGATTTGGGAGGCTTCAGAGTTTTACTCAGTGCAGTTATCCAGCTAACTCGGTAATCCTGCTTCTCTTACTCAGTGCAGTTATCCAGCTAACCCAGTAATCCTGCTTTGTAGTACACTCCCCTGTTTCAGACACTTATGTTTTTATGAACTTTGTGATTCTCAGTGACATATTTGTATGTGAGGATCTTCAGTTTAATATCAATTGCAGAAAATGTTTAGCATGTAACCAAACAGTTTTTTCCCCCCACCTAAGGCAGGATTTCACAGTGGAATTTGAATTGTAAGAAATTAATTGTATGGATTCCAGGTTATATGGTAGTTTTGTTGGTTCCTTCTTGTTGTGGGCTGGTTTTCATGGATTAAGCTAGCATAATTCTCTGTGGTGTGGTTTCAAGGCACGCCAGCAAGTTATTTGTAACCAATTTGTCATGATAAGAGTAAAACCAAGCTAAAGAAGAGCTGTTCATTAGGTGGCACTTTGTATTGCCAGCGCCACCTGGGTCTAATGCAGCTCCAGGTAGCTGAAGGCAGGAAGAGGCATTTCTAACCAGCCAGGCCCCAGCTAACGATACCGTGTGTCTGAAGCTGTGGATGTATTTAGTTTGACTCTAGAGCTCACAGCATAGAGTAGGAGGGAGTCAAATAAGTGTCTTTTTATTTCTATTTACAAAGGGCAACACAAGTTGAGGTGTGATTACATGAAACGGGGAGAACACGCATGCTCTCTCCCTCGCACACACACACTGCTCCATCTCCACACGCACACACACACACGCACACACACACACACACACACACACACACACACACACACACACACACACTGCTCCATCTCCACACACACACACACACACGCACGCACACACACACACACGCACACACACACACACTGCTCTGTCTCCACACACACACACACACACACACACACACACACACACACACACACTGCTCCATCTCCACACACACGCACAAACACACACACACACACACACACACACTGCTCTGTCTCCACACACACACACACACACACACACACACACACACACACACACACACACACACACACACACTGTTGAGACTCCTACAGTGTAGGCAGGACAATGGGGACCATAGAGAAAAAGTACTGCCAGCTCCATATCTGAGACGTAACCAGTCTTACTGGTTCTTCCAGTTCAGTAACGTTTCTGCTCTGGTATGAGAGAGGATGTAACATGTGAGGGAGGAAGACACACCTAGACTTGCGCGTGCGTGCGTGCGTCCGTCCGTCCGTCTGAGCGAGCGTGCATCTGGCGTGCATGCATGGTAAGAATATCTGGCAGAATGAGTTCCTGTTTTAATTCCTTCCATTTTTTTCAGAATTAATTTGTTTCATGTGTAGTTTTATGTTTTTTGTGCCTTTTTCATAATGAAATGACTGACTCAGTCTCTGTCTGTCTGTCAGGTGTGCTGTCCATCCAGGTGATAGTTCCGAAGACAGAGAGGAGCACCGCCCTCTTCGCGTCTGTCATCTTACGCTGTGACTATTCTACCTCCGCCAACCTGCAGGATGTCCTGGTCACCTGGCGCTTCAAGTCCTTCTGCAAAGACCCAGTATTGGAGTACTATTCCACAGGTGAGCCAGGTGTCTGTACTTACCTGCAGACTGGAGTACTATTCCACAGGTGAGCCAGGTGTCTGTACTTACCTGCAGACTGGAGTACTATTCCACAGGTGAGCCAGGTGTCTGTACTTACCTGCAGACTGGAGTACTATTCCACAGGTGAACCAGGTGTCTGTACTTACCTGCAGACTTGAGCACTGTTCAACAGGTGAACAAGGGGGTCTGTACTTACCTGTTACCACTTACCTGTGGACTGGAGTACTATTGCACAGGTGAGTCAGGGGTCTGTACTTACCTGCAGACTTGAGTACTGTTCAACAGGTGTACAAGGGGGCCTGTACTTACCTGCAAACTTACCTGTTACCACTTACCTGTGGACTGGAGTACTATTCCTCAGGTGAGCACTTACCTGCAGATGAGTAGAGGGGTGTAGAGTTGAAATGGGGAGGTGTGCAGGTGGTCAGGTGGTTTGTGGTTGAGAAATGTACCAAGCGGCAGGAATTCTGACACTACAGGTAAGCTGCCGGGTGTACAGGTGGGAGGGTCTGTAGGTGGGCTTAAGGGGGGGGGGGGGGGGGGGTGTATTAGCAATGCTGTCATTACAGGTGAGCCAGGAGTAGGTGAGTGGGAGGAGCACATAGTGATGTGGTAAGGTTTTGGTAAGGTTGTGGTAAGGTTTTTAGCGGTGAGAGGCTCACGATGATAAGACTGCATTTCTTCTCCGTTAGCGTTCCAGGCAGCGCTGTCTCTGGGCCAGGATCCCGCCAACGACTGCCCGGATCGCCAGCGCACCATACGGACGGTCATCCAGAAGAGGGGGGGAAACGAGCCCATTCTCGGGGCGGAGTACCGCGAGCGAAAGATCACCATTCAGAACCGTAAGAGTCTCTCCGCGAAACGCCCAGAACAGCGCCTCACACCGGCTCTGCTCCAAACCCCCTTAAACCAGGGATCCCAAAACCCCAGACCTGGAGGCCCACAGTGTCTGCAGGTTTAACCCCAGTCCTGGAGGCCCACAGTGTCTGCAGGTTTAACTCCAGTCCTGGAGGCCCACAGTGTCTGCAGGTTTAACCCCAGTCCTGGAGGCCCACAGTGTCTGCAGGTTTAACTCCAGTCCTGGAGGCCCACAGTGTCTGCAGGTTTAACTCCAGTCCTGGAGGCCCACAGTGTCTGCAGGTTTAACTCCAGTCCTGGAGGCCCACAGTGTCTGCAGGTTTAACTCCAGTCCTGGAGGCCCACAGTGTCTGCAGGTTTAACTCCAGTCCTGGAGGCCCACAGTGTCTGCAGGTTTAACTCCAGTCCTGGAGGCCCACAGTGTCTGCAGGTTTAACCCCAGTCCTGGAGGCCCACAGTGTCTGCAGGTTTAACTCCAGTCCTGGAGGCCCACAGTGTCTGCAGGTTTAACCCCAGTCCTGGAGGCCCACAGTGTCTGCAGGTTTAACCCCAGTCCTGGAGGCCCACAGTGTCTGCAGGTTTAACTCCAGTCCTGGAGGCCCACAGTGTCTGCAGGTTTAACTCCAGTCCTGAAGGCCCACAGTGTCTGCAGGTTTAACTCCAGTCCTGGAGGGCCACAGTGTCTGCAGGTTTAACCCCAGTCCTGGAGGCCCACAGTGTCTGCAGAGTTTGTGGCTTCCATTCAATCACAAGCCACTTTAGGCCTTAGAAACGAGGTGTATGAGCTCTTTAGCTAATCGGTGAGCTTAATCACTTAGTGTTGAAAGAGTGTGAACAGCAGACACTGTTGCCCTCCAACGACCTGGGATTGAGCTGCCAGCCTTAAACAAGTGTGTGATCACATGTGACTACAGATTGCACATCGTCTTCGATTGTCTGTACAAGCTGGTGTGTGTGATGTGTGCTTGTGTGTCTCTACGGGGGCAGACCTGGTTATTATGGAGGTTATGTGGTGGGATAACAGTGTGTGTGTGTGTGTTTCTCTCTCTACAGGGGCAGACCTGGTTATTACGGAAGTTATGTGGTGGGATAACGGTGTGTATTTCTGCTCCATCGATGCTGCGGGTGACACTTCGGGAGACTCTGACCGGGAGATCAAACTCATCGTCTATCGTGAGTAAACTCATGCCAGGGGGAATTGGTTCGATAGTTGCGTGCCCTGATATCCCACAGACATGATGAGACGGTGGCTTCTTTCATTAAACCTCCAGATGGAACACAGTTGGTGACTGTAAAGGTTTTTATTACAAACATAATTTCTTTTTACAACAAGTTGTATTATAAATTATATTTGGTTCATGAGAAAATAAAGGAATCCACAAATTTCTCATGTGGAAAGAGTCACAGTATAATTATTAATTTCCTGTAGGCTTAATTTCCTTTGATCTGCGCATGACAGCAGGGCAGGAATGCGTTTGCCCGACCTCTGCTTTTTGTGTACACCAAACGGATAATATGCATTATCAATTCAGTCTTGAGTTCATCTGCTACACAAAATGCCTGCTCTTAATGTCTGCTGTGTCATCTAAATTAGTGGAACTAATGGTTTCATTATCACTGTTACCACATGACTGATTACATGAATGTTTAT
>CM056384.1:66177606-66245106 GCA_029718625.1 Synaphobranchus kaupii | reverse complement strand
ACAAGCGCTACTCTGTAAGACCCCCACACACGCACGCACACACACACACACACACACACACACACACACACACACACACACAAGCGCTACTCTGTAAGACCCACACACACACACACGAGCGCTACTCTGTAAGACACACACACACGCACACACACTCACACACGAGCGCTACTCTGTAAGACCCACGCACACACACACACACACACACATACGAGTGCTACTCTGTAAGACCCCCACACACGCACGCACACACAAGCGCTACTCTGTAAGACCCACACACACACACACACACACACACACACACACACACAAGCGCTACTCTGTAAGACCCACACACACACACACTCACACACACAAGCGCTACTCTGTAAGACCCACACACACACACACACACACACAAGCGCTACTCTGTAAGACCCACGCACACACACTCACACACTAGCGCTACTCTGTAAGACCCACACACACACACACATATGAGTGCTACTCTGTAAGACCCCCACACACACACACACACACACACACACACACACACAAATGAAAATTTTCCTATTGAACTCTATGGAAAAATAAGTCAGGAGAAGAAACCCTTAAAGTTATCCATCCATATCTACTGCATATCTGGTAGCAGAGTGATGGTTTAAGGCTTGTTTGATACCTCAGACCCTTGATGACTTGGAGCCATTTAGCCAACCATGTGTTCCATACTGTTCCACTAGCTAAATCTAGTCCAACCCCCCAATTCCCACAGAGATCCATTCAAATGCAGAGACGTTATTGTATCGCTTGTAAGAGTACCAGAAAATAAGATATCAAGAGTCTTTTGATATTGTTGGGTCAGACATCAGTCATGGCAGTCAAGTCATGGCATGCAAAGGATATGCAACCAAATATTAAAAATGATTACTTTATTCTACATTATGTTAAACTGTTCAATATTTTTTGATGCCCAAAAATGGGGGGGGGGCTACGTACTAAAGGTTCTATAATTTCTAAATGGTTCATCCGATATGGATGAAAATACTGACAGTCTAAGCTGACAGTCTGCGCTTCAACCTCATTGTCATTGTATCCTTTCAAGCTCTAGAGTGCTAGAGTAGCTTACAGAACCAAAATAACAAAAAACATGTCACTGTCCAATGAATTATGGTGCTCACTATGTACGCACATTCTCACCCATTCATATATACACATATTCATGTACACACACTCATTCTCACACATGCGTACTCTAACACACATGTACAAACACTCTCATACCCAAATACTTTTTCTGAAGTCTGCCGTGTCCCACACACTCACCATGTAATGTTTCTCTGCTCCCCCCCCCCCTCTCTTTCTCTTTCTCTCTCTCTCTCTCTCTCTCTCAGGACAAGAGTTCCCGGAGTGGTACAAGTGTGGTGATATAAGCGATATAATATAATATAAGCGATATGATATAAACTCTTCGCCTTCCCAGTTTTACCATTAATTCTCTTTTTAAATGTGATATAGCTGATTATGGCTCATGCTTAGATGTCACTCAAATGCTTTTGCCTGTTTTTGTATTGAAACTTTTGATGGGAAAACTGAACTCAACTATGAAGCCTTCATTTCGGCTGGGATTCATTGTATCCACTTTTATATCATCTTGCACTGTGAATTTGTACAAAAAAAATGAAATGGCACTTCACTGCTCCCTCTGCTGGTCAATGCCTGTAATAGCAGGAAGAGTGCAAGAAACAAGAAGCTGGACAGGGGACGAGGGAGCAGGAGGAAGAACAGGGAAAGAAGAAGAGGAGGAAAAGACAAGAAGAAGAGTTGGACAGGATGAGTTCTCCTGAGTCTGAATCAGATCTGATTGAGCCGGAGCAGCAAACATTCTGAAAACATTGGTGCAATGTAACCAGTCGCCTTATTGATTATAGTGGTATTTAATTTGTGTATTTTGATACTGTGTTTTTTTAATACTGTGTATTTTCCTCCAGAAGCTTCAGTCAGTCTGACACAGCCATATGTGGGTCTGTGTGACTCTGATGCTTCACTCTGTGGTGGAGGTTTGAATATACAGGCCATCCATCCTGGGTCTGTTCAGTTTTTGTAAAGGGTGATTCATGAATGTGTTTGTTCTAATCGATTGTTAATTTTGTAAGTAGCCTTTAATGCAATTTAAAAATTTTTTTTTACCACAAATGGAGAAGGGACCGTTTTTTGGGCATCCAGGATGAAATGCCCATGCTTCTCTGTTGGTTAGCATTACTTAAATTAATGTTTTAAATTAAGCATACCTCAAAATATTTTAAGAATAAAATGTGCTATTTGTTTGGTGTGGAACCTCTTGAGAAGAGTTGCTTAATGATTTTTAAGAAGGCGTGTAGGATGTCTGTTTATTCACAGGGAAGAAACCAGCTGATAAAACCACTGAACTACAGGTGAGTTGGTGATGTGAGCAGGCTTTTTGTGTAGAGAATGTTTGAGGATGCTAGAGTGGCTTTGAATCCCTCCTTCTGTAGGGGGCTCTGTTGAGCACTCCCAGTGAACCTTGTATGACGGTGGTTTGTTGAAGCAATGCTACCTACCCTGAAGGAAGAATAAAATTTTTCAGTAAAATCATTGGTTTCCTTGGTGTTTCTGTCCAGGTAAGAGATTTGTTTTTTTACACACAGCATTGCCTCTTTGGGGGTGTGGTATAATGTAAGCTGTAACAATATCACACCTATCAATGGTAATAAAATTGACCTTGCTTCACAAAAACAGTAAACCACCATCAGTTAATTTCACTGCAATCTACCGAGTATGCTGTGCTGTTTAATTGCAGAATTGCATTTTTTGACCTTCAAGTGGAGGTAGACTGCAGGTGGGTGTTTAACAAAGCAGGAATACTGAGTTAGCTGGATAACTGCACTGAGTAAAACCCGGAACCCTCCCAAATCTGGAACATGAACCGATGTAAAAAGAGCTGTTCTGGATTTTACTCGGTGCATTTATACAGCTAACTCCGTAATCCTGCTTTGTGAAATACCCCCCAGATGCCCAAACGGCAAGATGAATCCCTATTGCTCACTGTGACGGGGAATAACTGATGAAACCCCCCCCCTCCCTGAACACTGCAAGGCTAATTATGCATTGCCCCATGGGAAACACTATCTGCAGTGGTACACTCAGATGGATTAGATTCTGGCCTGTGGAAAACATCACTATTCCAAGGACTGGTGCCTTAAGCGGGCGGCAGTGTAGTATAATGGTTAAGGAACTGGACTTGTAACCAAAAGGTTGCAGGTTCAATTCCCAGGTAGGACACTGCCGTTGTACCCTTGAGCAAGGTACTTAACCCGAATTGCTTCAGTATATATCCAGCTGTATAAATGGATACATATAATAAGAAGTTGTGTAAGT
The DNA here is from genome assembly GCA_029718625.1 of Synaphobranchus kaupii. Lineage (NCBI taxonomy): Eukaryota > Metazoa > Chordata > Actinopteri > Anguilliformes > Synaphobranchidae > Synaphobranchus > Synaphobranchus kaupii. The sequence continues at coordinate 66,241,731 of CM056384.1, read as the reverse complement.
CGCTCTGGATAAGAGCGTCTGCTAAATGCCTATAATGTAATGTAATGTTAAGTCAACATAACGCCAGTGAGACCCAAATCTGTTTATTAATTATATTTAAATATAAATATTATATTTCTGTTGCTGAGAAACAAAGTTGTGGTAAGTAAATTAGTTTGGAGCTATTCCGGTAGCTGAAAATACATTGAAAGCATTTACATACAGGTGCAGCAGTTTACATGGTGAAATCATTGCATTTGTATACACTTTGTAATATACAACTAATGCCTACCATACACTACATGATCTTTGCTGTGATTTTGCTGTCATTTCAATGATATTTCAACGATGGAGAGAAAACAGATTGCAGGTGCCTCGATCAACCGGAGAACCAGAGGAGTAGCTATTGAACATGCGCAGTGGGACTGACTCGCAGCTGCGCCTCTGGCTGCAGTGACGGCTGTCTGAACAATCCTGCTTCCGCCCTCTGCTGGTCACAAAAAGGAAATGCAAGTTTGAGAGAGGAACTCAGGCCAATCAGCGCGCTGCATAGCCTTCCTTTCGCTCTCATGCTGAGGGGGCCCAAATAATGAATTTGAATAACTGTAATTAACCATTTAATAATCATTATTTAATGATAAATTGATTTGTGATGTCTAGATGGTTGAGAAAATATTTTAATGAAAATACACACTTGACAAGAAGTCAATTTTATGAAAAATTATTTTGTATGACAGGAGCACCGTGCTACATGGTGCTCCATGTCACAAATTTATAAAGCACGTTTGACATTTCTGCAAGACATTAAGTCGCCTGACTTTATTCATCTTTATTCGTGCTGTTACATTTTATACACTAGCCTACCTACCTTTCAACTTAGCTCTTCAAACCTTTTTTTTTTTTTTTTGCTTAATGCCTGTGGACTGCCTGAATATTCAAGTAAATATTTATGTATTCAAGATTTTTCAATATCAACACATCTTTACAAAGTTCCACCATTAACTAAAATCTGACTGACTACAACGTGCAGACATCATTCTCCATTAACTTGCATGATTATTTGTGTCTTGTTATTTTCTGCATTATTTTTGCTAAGGCTCAGGAATGGCGAACATCTAATTTTAAAGTAACCACCAGACCATTTGGGCCCTCTTAATGACCTTCCTCTGGAGCCAATTGTGATTGGCAAAAGTGATATAAAGTGACATGAGCCATGTACAGTTGGCCTCAACATACGACACCAAAACTGGGAATGGAAAAAACTGAGCAGCTTAGTCTGCTAATTATTAAACACACACTACATCTGTTGCCAAGGGAACTAACTACTAGCATTCCATTTGGGAATTATGTGGAGGAAAAAGCGGGCAGATACCAAGATGCAACAGTCGCAGATAGAGGTGAGGAGTCTGGCAGGATGGAGAGTAGCCAGCTGGCTACCTATGTCAGCAGGAATTGTATATGTCACGAGCATTCCCTTGAATGCTCTGTTAGCACCATTCATGCACTTATGTAAAAGGATAATTTGTGAATGTAGTAATAATCAAAGGAGAAGGCTCACAACACCCTGTAGTGTTAGCTAGGAGCCCTGAAATATGTTTTTTTGTTAAATGCGTGTGTATGCTAATGTGAATCCAGAGTTTCAACAGCACTTTAGCACACTGTACTACAGTGCCGTTTAGCCAGCCCAAGAGGCTGAAATATGAAACTTGGGGCCTAATTTAATAACTAATAACACAACTAATGATTGGTGCCAAAGAAATACCTTTACCAATCATTAGTCATGTTATTGGTTTTGCGTGTGCTAAAAGGTTTTTCACATGCTAAAGGTTTTAGTAAATCCAGGCCCCCTGATGTCTTGATGTTTGAAGCTATGAGACAACGGTTATCACAGTCCACCACAGTGACCAGCAACACAGGTTAGCTAACAGGTCTCTTTACAAGGTCTCTTCACAAAAGCTCCATGAATGTATCCAGTCAGTCAAGCTGGCCACAGCTATCGTGGGCTGGGTTCGGAATGGCTCCCTATATGCTAATTATAGTGCCATATTTAGGGAATCAGCCACTTTGTAGGATGTGTTTTCAATTGAGAATTCGGAACCCATCAGAATGGCCAATCCTCTGAATAGCGCACTATAAAGCAAGCATATAGGGAGCCATTCCGAACGCAGCCCTAGTGTCGGTCGCTGTGTGGAAGCGACAGGTCTACCTGCACACAGACCTGTTGGTAGGCAAAGTCAACAGAAAACAAATAGCCTTTAGCTACATGAGCACATGCAGTGAATGGATAAATTTTGCCCGTGTCGCTTTTGTTTTTGTTTGTTAACGTTAATTGATTTAGCAAAGCAAAGAAAAACATTGGCTGTGTTTGAAAGGTTTGTAGGCTAACTAACGTTATACTGCATAAAGTTACTACATCACTGTGAGTTTAGAAAGGTATTTTCATATGGAAGACCGGCGAGGACATGGGTACATTTTTCATTTTTTATACTTCGTTCGTGATCACAAATAATTATTTTGTGATCTCGACAGAACAAGGTTGTTTTCTCAAGATCATTATTTATTATTTTTTCTTGGTTTCTTATTTCGTGATCTCGGGTTGTGAAATTTATATTCAACCGTAGATCAGACCTGGGCCAAGTATGCACTGAAATAGCCAGACTAACAGACCACTCACCTGTATCCAGCCAGAGAACTCATCTGACCTACACCTGGACACCTTACATTACATTGCAGGCGCTCTTATCCAGAGCATTTTTTTTAACATATTATCCATTTATCCATTTATACAGCTGGATATATCCTGAAGCGATTCAGGTTAAGTACCTTGCGCAAAGGTACAGCAGCAGTGTCCTACCTGGGAATCGAACCTGCAACCTTTCGGTTACAAGGCCAGTTCCTTTACCATTATACTACACTGCCGCCATTACGAACCTTGTTGGACACCTTGTTCTCTTCCTTATAGCCTACATCAGTACCAGTGGCAGATTTTTTTTCAATGCCATGATGGAGCCCCCGCACATAAAAAATCTCAATTAATAAATGTTGAACATTTGATCAGTCTTGAGTTTGGTGCTTCCTGGGTGTTTTCCACAGAAAATATTTAGCATAGGACCAAATGAGTTAATCAAGTTCTGTGACATAGAAACATGTAAATGATTCAGTATCATATTATTTACTTATTAGGGGACCAGGCAGCGCGCCCACACAAATAAATCACAATTGGGAGCTAAAAAGCAGTAATGCTACTTTTTCTAGAAATGTCCCCGGATTTGCTTCCAGAAATCTGAGCTGCATTATCTAGATTATTGAATATTGTACTTGTTATTGAATGTTGTGTGAATGTTGTAGTTTACCCGGGGGGACAGCCCCATTTTTTTGGTACTGCTTTGGCAAATTTATTTCTGGTGTCAATATAAGAACCCTAATTTACCCCATGAACAAAAAGAATTTACAAACAATTTTTGTGTTATGTTTTCTCTAAAAGCGTGTAAAATTAATTACTTTTAAAGATTCAAGTGGGTTCAATGTGTTTTCTCGATTTTAAACGATAAGTTTGGGGCTTTCCAGAGGTTTATACTGGTTTTGTTTTCGATCGTCCTGCTGTTTGACGCTGCGAAGATTCACTAACCACTATATTACATGGACTTAGTGATATATTCGGAATCATGATAACAACGACCCATCCAGTTTAGCAAATCTACGCAACGTCTGGGCAGAAAACCACCAGAAAAAGGTCTCTTTCTGTGTCCTATACTGCGGTTGCGCAACGGAATGATATGTCGCGGACAGATGACGTGTCTGAAAAAGGGGTTGCAGGTTTGCCACGTCGGTCGCTGTGTGGAAGCGACAGGTCTAGTGCACGAGCAAACACAAGTTTTTAAAGCCTTCTAACACTTTTAGTGGTGAAACGATTGTAATTTTACCGCTACGTGGGTTGATAAGCGCACGTTTCCGGTAAAGTTTTGCAGTAAAGGTCCCCGAACAGGGCAACTTTTCAACATAAGGCGAGTAACAATGTTCCCTCTTGGTTCTATTCTGCTGGCAGCCCACGACCACACGACTGACTGATGTCTCAGCGTTCACATCATCCACTATTCATTGATGTGTGAGTACACGAGTTATTGAACATAGATGCACTCGCTTTCTTATATACTATGCATGCATTATGTCTGTAGGGATTATGCGATGGAAAGTTTGAAATTCAGGGGAAAAAAATGTTCTGACGTGGGTTCCTTTTTTTGCAGAAGGTGCTAACTAGCTAGCCTTGCTACTCTTCCTGTGTGATGGCATACGAGCTAGTGAGCTTGCTGGCTTTTCACTTAGTTTTTGCAACACGAGGTTACATGTATAGGGGATAATTTAGATCGGACATCTAATTAAGTTATTGTTATTGCTTAGTGCATTTTAAAACTTTTCACCACATGAAAGCGTAAAGGAGAAAAGGGGCAGAACGTGTGAAACCGGAAGCACACGTGAGTGCCTGCTCGAGATGTTTTGGGCGCTCCTCCTTTCGGTAACTGGCTTTTAAAGTTAACTGCAATCTGCTCGACAGAAATAACTTATACGGAAATATCATGACTAACAGCCTCAGAATTACAATCGGGTGCAGACGCATGCTATTGGGAGTTCTCAGTGCGGGTAACTTCAGGTATGCATGTTAACCTCCTTTTCTGCCTGCGGTGTCATTAACTTGTATTCGTTTTAATGTCTTTTCCGCTCTATTGGCACCAATAAGGACTAACGTAAGCCTGACTTAATTCTGTTTTAGTAACCCAACTACATTGCAGTATTACGGTATGTCATGATTATGGGGATGCATGTTAAAATAGCTTTTGTACCTTTGAACAAGGTAGATAAACAGATTGTCCATGAGCGGACGTGCGTACATGTTTCCCCAGTACTGGCGGTTAGTAAGCAAGTGATAACAAAGAACGAACTGCACTTTTCTCCAAAACTCATTTTGCGTCTCTGTTGTGTAAATATGCTTCCCATACATTGAGCAGAAGTGCTTATTGAGCTTCATAAAACTGACGTGCAGTAATGATGTTACTGAATTGGACATCCATTCATTTACCCCGCCTTACACTGCTTGAGTTGAACCTCTGCTGTCACTTCAGGGTTGTCAGAGGAACTCACAGTTGGCCGTATCCGTTACACTTACTGAGTATTGCAGTACCGAGCACTATGCAAATTGGGACACTGGCGGAGAACCGCGTGGGCGAAACATCTTAAACGATATTAAATATTTTATATAATCTGTCCTTATTGTAGTAAGAATACAACAGCTCGTACTTTTAGTGAAAAAAATCATCCATTGCAGTCAGCCCCCCCCCCCCCCCCCCATTTCACCTGTACTCTCCAAACTTACTGAAGAGCAGGTTAAAGTGTTTGAAATCACCATTTGTGCCTCTTGGGTCACCGCTATCCCAGCCCCCCCCCCCCCTTCAAGGAGCACTAGGCCCTACAGGTGGTGCATGCAATACTCCAGTGCATTCGTCTGTGTGCCGGTGACGTGTATGACTTGGGTATAAAATTAGTTCCACATCAGACCTTGAGCGAATGGCAGCTTATTGCAGATATGAAGTGAGAAGGAATGAACAGCGTGAGTCTCCCCACCATGCAAAAATCAGGCCTCCTCTTGCATTTGTTCCAGGGAAATGTTCAAAGGGAAAGAAAAATGTGGTCTTCTGCATTATGGAAAATAAATGCAAATTAATTTGAGAGCTCATTTTATTGGCCGGCAGTACATTCTATAAAACATACGTTTCAGTCTTTACGGTACACGTGGGCTACATTTACATTTAGCATTTAGGCAGTTAACAGACGCTGTTATCCAGAGCGACTTGCGTAAGCGTACGCTGAACGTTCAGGTTTGTGCAATGAGCTGTGCTGTACTATTGCTGATATGAAATCATCAGAGTCACAGCTGATAGCAGTAGTCCTACACAATCCTACACAATCTTGCAACATGCAGTTGGATACCACTGTAGGTGCAGGAGGGAAATGGAGAAAGAAAATGGGTTAGAGCAGGCAGGGGTTTTCAAACTTTTCTAAACCGGGGACCCCCACCCAGGCTCAACGGCCTCCAGAGGGGACCCCCATCATAAGTTTAAAAAAAATAAAATAATAACTTTTATATATTCAAATATTTTTCTAAATCTGTGTATAGTCATTGCATATCAAGTCTGGCCAGGGAGCCCCCTACATTACCTCCATGGACCCCTCCTCCTGTTGAAAAGTCAAGGGTTAGGGGTTATAGGCTAGTTTTCGAGTGAACCCATGCAAAATGAGTTCACCATGAGCTGAGTGAAGGTGCATTTTAAATGGATGCTTTGAGTCTGTGGTGTAAAGTGGGCTGTGACACTGCTGTTCTGGGGGTAGTTGGGCGGGTGCTTGCTCCATGTCTGGTTGGTTTTCCGGGGCAGATTGTTGTAAAATGCTCAATCAGACTAGGTGAGTTAAGAAATCCTCACAGTTATGAATTTGCTATTTTTGGTTGGAGCAAAAACCCGGCAGGGGATTCAGAGTCCTAATGGAAATATGGATTTGAATTGTACTTTCAGCCTGTCTTTCTTTGACCCTGGGCATTTGACATATTGTACTAATTTTCTTTCATTCAATGAGGAGAGTTGCAGTTATAATGTTAAGCCACTACATTAAAGTGGTAAAACCAGAACCGTGTGTTACTGTTTTACGGCCTTTACAGTAACATTTGGCTCATTAAAGTTCTGCTGTTTATATATCCATACAAAATCAGATGGTATCATGATGGAATTGGAGTTTAGATAATCTAGCTTTTGTTCTTTTTCTCCTCCATTGGCTTCATTGGGTTTGTTTAGTTTACTTTCAATCTTTCTCCAAATGTCCCAAAATTACTACCAACCAAGTCCCGTTAACCACAGCCAGCGCTGAAACCTAGAATACAGGAAGTGGTTTTGGTGGGCAAAGCACAGTGAGTATGTGTCATGTATGTACGAGTATCATGCACAGCGAGTACGTATCACGTCACTGCCATGTGCTGCAGGCTTCTTGGAATATTCTGTAGCTTTAAAAAAAAAAAAAAATATATATATATATATATATATATATATACAGTACTGTGCAAAAGTCTTCGGCACATGTAAAGAAAATCCTTAAGGCGAATATCCTTTCAAAAATAATTTAATTAAAAGTTTATAAATATCAAACAATTTACTACAAAGAACAGTAAACAATAAAAAACAGAATCAAATCAATATTTGGTGTGACCACCCTTTCCCTTTAAAACAGCATCAACTCTCTTCGGTACACTGTTGTTCAGTTTTATAAGAAAATCAGCTGGTAGATTGTTCCAAGCATTTTGGAGAACTTGCCGCAGTTCTTCTGCAGACTTTGGCTGTCTCGCTTGCTTGTGTCTGTCCAGGTAATCCCAGACAGCCTCGGTGATGTTGAGAACAGGCCTCTGTTGAGACCATACCATCTGTTGCAGAACTCCTTGTTCTTCTTTTCTCTGACGAAAGTTCAATTAAGTTTTTGGAAAATCAATTTTTGGAAATCTACAATTTGCTCTTTTCTACTGACACACTAATGCAGAAGACAAAAAATAAACATCTAAGAAAAAATCTACATAAAAAATCTAGGGTGCCTAAGACATTTGCACAGTACTGTATGTATATATATATATATATATATATATAAAATGGGGTTCAAGCAGTAAATGGAAGCTGGTGTGCTAAAGAAATTAACTTGATTTTAACGTCCAAGTCAGACGATCTAAAACTTAGCACCGTTGACTTTACCTTCATGTGTCCGCAGGTTGGGTCTTAATTTGGACCTCAAAACAGACTTAACGAAGGATGGCAATAATAACGAGTCCCATCTTCACCCTATGAGTCACTTATGCCCTGTTGTTCAGTTAACATGAGAGGGACGGGATCATGTGGTTTTTAGGAAGTGTGCATGTGTTCAGTTAACATGAGAGGGATGGGATCATGTGGTTTTTAGGAAGTGTGCATGTGTTCAGTTAACATGAGAGGGACGAGATCATGTGTTTTTTAGGAAGAGTGCGCATGTTAGGGTTGGGTCTCAAGAACCGGTTCCAAGTTGGAACCGCTAACAAATTTCCAAGAACCGTGGATTCGTTAAGACACATTTCGATTCTGCTTCTCGGTTCCTAACTGTTGCATACATTTCAGTCGCGCTCCCGAGTGAACTGCAGTGAGCTTTTTACAGTCCATAAGTTTCACTTATCTGCCAGGACCTGCTACGTGGACCTAACGTCACATCATTTGTTACGCATTACGTCAGCGACTTAGCAAAGCACATTGCTACTGTTTACATTCTGGATCGACCGTCATGGCTAACCGCAGCAAACGTTCGAAAGTTTGGCTTAGCTTCACTAAAAAAGATAGCAACACGGCAAAATGCAACACCTGCAGTAAGTTTATTTCGTGCAAGGGAGGAAGCACCTCCAACATGAGGAAGCATTTGCTTCAACACGGCGTGAATCTGAAGGAATGCACCGTGTTTGGTGTGTTGCGGTCTCCCAGCCACAATGCAGCTAACGTCGTTACAGCTAACGTTAGCGCTAGCAATAGCAACGTCTCACGCTCAGGTACAAAACACAGATGAGCTGACATTCGCCTTTTATATTAAACGAATGATGTCTACAAATTATTCTTCTAATATATATTTTTCTTAGATACAAGTTCAGAGAGCAGTCAGAGCACCCCTCCACCTCCGGTTAATCCCCAGAGACCCTCCTGTACAGAAACTCCTTTCACTTTTGCCATGAAGGGGAAGATGAGCAAGGAGAAAGTGGATGAATGTCACTGAGCGGTGACAAGATTTGTGGTGAAGGGGTTACATCCCTTTGCTACGGTTGAGTCTACTCCGTTTAGGTATGCAAAATGCATTATTGATATCTGGTTATTCACAGCAATATCCATATACACCTCCCCCTCGATAAGTCACGCGGATAACTCGTGGTTGTGCAGTTGGCTCCCAATTTATCAATGCATTGAATATCTGTACTGTGATATTACTGATGCTATTGAACAGAATAGACGCGACCGTAACGTTAACTAGTCTCTCACAAGCTTGGCATGCATGCAGCTTTGAGATCAATAGCACGCAGCGCACGCCGGAAGATTGGTCTCAATAGTAACAGTCACCTGTTTGCGTTGTCAATCGATAGTGGATACAGCGTGCTTTCTCGGACAAGAGAACTTCGGACTTTCATTTGACTCATTTGATCAAGTCGGGTTGAGAGAAGAAAAAACACTGCTCCATTAATTCTGTCAATTTGGTTTATAATACATAATTTGCAAAGAAAATGCGTGTGCTGCATTCCATACATCTTTAAAATAGACTTTTTAATGACGTTTTTATTCCTCAGCCTTTAGGCTAATTTTTGTTCTTGAAATGTGTTCTTTTTTTCTCTCCAAAAAATATTGGAATCGGAACCGAGATTCAATAAGAACCGGATTCGATAAGCGGAATCGGAATCGGAATCGGAATCGATAAAATTGAAACGATACCCACCCCTAGCGCGTGTGCATGCGTTCAGGTTGTGTGCATATTGTGCTCATGTTTTCCTGTTGAATTAATTTGTGTTGCAGTGGTTGGGCCACGCCGGGTGTGGCTGTGAGGTCGCAGTGGAGAGCAGCTGGGGTCACCGGGGTCGCGGGGGTCGCTGGACATGCCCGGGGGCCGGAGGGGTCCGAGTAGACAGCAGCTGAGCCGCTCCGCGCTGCCCTCCTTGCAGACGCTAGTCGGGGGCAACTGTAGCAACGGCACCGGCCTCAGGAACAGGTGAGAACCGCTAAAACAACCCTGACCAACCAGGTAAACTACAGACAACTCTGACCAACCAGGTAAACTACAGACAACTCTGACCAACCAGGTAAACTACAGACAACCCTGACCAACCAGGTAAACTACAGACAACCCTGACCAACCAGGTAAACTACAGACAACCCTGACCAACCAGGTAAACTACAGACAACCCTGACCAACCAGGTAAACTACAGACAACCCTGACCAACCAGGTAAACTACAGACAACCCTGACCAACCAGGTAAACTACAGACAACCCTGACCAACCAGGTAAACTACAGACGACACTGACGCGGGTAAACTACAGACGACACCGACGTGGGTAAACTACAGACGACCCGAACGCGGGTAAACTACAGACGCCACAGGCGCGGGTAAACTACAGACGACACAGACGCGGGTAAACTACAGACGACACAGACGCGGGTAAACTACAGACGACACCGCCGCGGGTAAACTACAGACGACACCGCCGCGAGTAAGCTACAGATGACACCGCCGCGGGTAAGCTACAGACGACACAGGCGCGGGTAAGCTACAGACGACACCGCCGCGGGTAAGCTACAGACGACACCGCCGCGGGTAAGCTACAGACGACACCGCCGCGGGTAAGCTACAGACGACACCGCCGCGGGTAAGCTACAGATGACACCGACGCGGGTAAGCTACAGACGACACAGGCGCGGGTAAGCTACAGACGACACCGCCGCGGGTAAACTACAGACGCCACCGACGCGGGTAAGCTACAGACGCCACCGACGCGGGTAAGCTACAGACGACACAGGCGCGGGTAAGCTACAGACGACACCGCCGCGGGTAAGCTACAGACGACACCGCCGCGGGTAAGCTACAGACGACACCGCCGCGGGTAAGCTACAGACGACACCGCCGCGGGTAAGCTACAGACGACACCGCCGCGAGTAAGCTACAGATGACACCGACGCGGGTAAGCTACAGACGACACAGGCGCGGGTAAGCTACAGACGACACCGCCGCGGGTAAACTACAGACGCCACCGACGCGGGTAAGCTACAGACGCCACCGACGCGGGTAAGCTACAGACGACACCGCCGCGGGTAAACTACAGACGACACATGCGCGGCTAAGCTACAGACGACACAGGCGCGGGTAAGCTACAGACGACACAGGCGCGGGTAAGCTACAGACGACACCGCCGCGGGTAAACTACAGACGACACATGCGCGGCTAAGCTACAGACGACACAGGCGCGAGTAAACTATAGACGCCACCGACGCGGGTAAGCTACAGACGACACAGACGCGGGTAAGCTGCAGACGCCACCGACGCGGGTAAGCTACAGACGACACAGACGCGGGTAAGCTGCAGACGCCACTGACGCGGGTAAAGTACAGACGACACCGACGCAGGTAAACTGCAGACGACCCAAACGCGGGTAAGTTACAGACGACACGGACTCGGGTAAACTACTGACGCCACAGACACGGGTGAACTACAGACGACACCGATGCGGGTAAGTTACAGACGACACGGGTAAACTACAGACAACACGGACAAAGGTGCACTATCCACAGGTCTACAAGTTAACATGGATCCCTGTGATTAGGTTAGAATGAACAACACTTGGACACACTGCAGCATCATACGTTCCAGGGGCCGTATTCACGAAACATCTTAAGGCTAAAATTAGCTCCTAACTTGCTGATTTAGGAGAAACTCTTAAAGTAACGGGTCTGTCAGTCCTAACTTTAGGACTCTGAAGATTTTGGTATAAGAGTAATTCATAAAGCATTTTGGCTCTAAAACCAGCTTCTAAATCTGCGGCAAGTTGGGGGTAGACTCCTAAGAGGACTCCTAATCACTAAGACCAAATCGCAGACAGATCTGCTGCCGGCAACTGCCTCTGTATCTACTCAAATGTTTTGGAACATTTAATAACAACAAGCTTTTAAAAAGGTATCAATCACGAGGGTATTATGATTATAGTGCAGTCACTTCACCAACAAACAAAAACAACGCAATGAGATCAAGGTTTTGCCAAATCTACGCTAGGCTAGGCTACTCGGCGACAGGTAAAATGCAGCGCAGACAAACTGGGAATAAATATCTCAGTCGTCTCATTAGAATATTAGGCCTACACCGAACGATAAATTCCCTCGGCAGACCACCCCGCATTGTCCGACAATTAATTCAGTTTCCTGTTGATGTTCGCCAAATAGGCTACAAAAAAAAGCTGACTTCAGCCTTATTCTAGCCTTAATAATTGTCTGTTTAAATGCATATCCTCAAATTATTTTACAAGCTGCCAGACATGTAAGAGACTGACAATTGAATACATAACTGACTAGTCAGTACATTATTTTTGGTTTCATTTTAAATCAGGGACACTTCGCCTACATTAAAAAAAATAAAAAAATCTTTGAATATGGCAACATGATTCATAGCCAACCTCCCGCTGCAGCAATTCTATGATGAATTTGACAACACGGACCCCTTCCCTATCAGCCAATCACTGGGCCTAGTAAGTAAGCATGTCCATGAAACATGACATCATCCGTTGCAATGAGGCCAACCCCGCCCTTTCTCTTAGCTTAAGCGTTCTTCCCATTCTTTAGTAAAAAGTTGTTAAAAAGCAGCTTTTTGAATAGGTTTTAAGAGGAAACATCGAGAAACTAGGAACCTTTAGCACCACATAGGAGAACTCTTAGTGGTAAGATGAATTGTATTGTGAATACAGCCCCAGGTTATGGTCCTTGAGATTCAGGAGTCACAGCCACGTTATTCCGCAGCTCTGTGGTCTGTAGGAGGAAGTACTCTACAAAACTTTCATTCTCTGTGCCGGAATACCCAGAATCCTCTGCTGCAGCAGCAGCAAGAGTGATTGTTTGGAATTGCGGAAATATTCCCCTTAGGGAAGCAAACGGCGAGTACGGACATGCAGACAGGAGAACGCTCCGGCTCTAGTTACTCCCACAGGATCCAAAAAAATCTAAATCCCAGCAGCTGGCAAACGACACTGACACACATATTCCACGCTATCTCACTTATTCTCCAGTGTCACTTGGTAACAGTCTGCACAGTAAACGTCTGTGCTCCTTTTGTTTGTCTGTCTGTATATCTCTGTCTCCTGTGAGATTAGAGCAGCAGTAACTCTGTGTCTCTGTATGTATGTCTCCTGTGAGATTAGCGCAGTAGTAACTCTGTGTCTCTGTATGTCTCTGTCTCCTGTGAGATTAGCGCAGCAGTAACTCTGTCTCTCTGTCTGTCTCCTGTGAGATTAGCGCAGCAGTAACTCTGTGTCTCTGTATGTCTGTCTCCTGTGAGATTAGAGCAGCAGTAACTCTGTCTCTCTGTCTGTCTCCTGTGAGATTAGCGCAGCAGTAACTCTGTCTCTCTGTATGTCTGCCTCCTGTGAGATTAGAGGAGCAGTAACTTTGTGTCTCTCTGTATATCTGTCTCCTGTGAGATTAGCGCAGCAGTAACTGTCTCTCTGTATGTCTGCCTCCTGTGAGATTAGAGGAGCAGTAACTTTGTGTCTCTCTGTATATCTGTCTCCTGTGAGATTAGAGCAGCAGTAACTCTGTGTCTCTCTGTATATCTGTCTCCTGTGAGATTAGAGCAGCAGTAACTCTGTGTCTCTCTGTATATCTGTCTCCTGTGAGATTAGAGCAGCAGTAACTTTGTGTCTCTGTATGTCTGTCTCCTGTGAGATTAGCGCAGCAGTAACTCTGTGTCTCTGTACGTGTCTCCTGTGAGATTAGCGCAGCAGTAACTCTGTGTCTCTGTATATCTGTCTCCTGTGAGATTAGAGCAGCAGTAACTCTGTGTCTGTCTGTATATCTGTCTCCTGTGAGATTAGCGCAGCAGTAACTCTGTGTCTCTGTATATCTGTTTCCTGTGAGATTAGAGCAGCAGTAACTCTTTGTCTCTCTGTATATCTGTCTCCTGTGAGATTAGAGCAGCAGTAACTCTGTGTCTCTGTATATCTGTCTCCTGTGAGATTAGCGCAGCAGTAACTCTGTGTCTCTGTATATCTGTCTCCTGTGAGATTAGAGCAGCAGTAACTCTTTGTCTCTCTGTATATCTGTCTCCTGTGAGATTAGAGCAGCAGTAACTCTGTATCTCTGTATGTCTGTCTCCTGTGAGATTAGCGCAGCAGTAACTCTGTGTCTCTGTATATCTGTCTCCTGTGAGATTAGAGCAGCAGTAACTCTGTGTCTGTCTGTATATCTGTCTCCTGTGAGATTAGCCCAGCAGTAACTCTGTGTCTCTCTGTATGTCTGTCTCCTGTGAGATTAGAGCAGCAGTAACTCTGTGTCTCTGTATATCTGTCTCCTGTGAGATTAGCGCAGCAGTAACTCTGTGTCTCTGTATATCTGTCTCCTGTGAGATTAGAGCAGCAGTAACTCTTTGTCTCTCTGTATATCTGTCTCCTGTGAGATTAGAGCAGCAGTAACTCTTTGTCTCTCTGTATATCTGTCTCCTGTGAGATTAGAGCAGCAGTAACTCTGTGTCTCTGTATGTCTGTCTCCTGTGAGATTAGCGCAGCAGTAACTCTGTGTCTCTGTATATCTGTCTCCTGTGAGATTAGAGCAGCAGTAACTCTGTGTCTGTCTGTATATCTGTCTCCTGTGAGATTAGCCCAGCAGTAACTCTGTGTCTCTCTGTATATGTCTGTCTCCTGTGAGATTAGAGCAAGAGTAACTCTGTGTCTCTGTATATCTGTCTCGTGTGAGATTAGAGTAGCAGTAACCCTGTGTGTGTCTCCCTTTCAGGAACAGTAACTCTGTGGGTCTCTCTGCGCCCCCTCTCTCGGCCCTGATCACCCCAGAACCAGTCCGCCACTCTCGCATCCCCCACCTCCCCATGGACGGCAGCCTTCTCTTTGAGTTCCTGCTCTTCCTCTACCTGCTGGTGGCGCTGTTTGTGCAGTACATTAACATTTACAGGACTGTGTGGTGGTACCCATACAGCCACCCCGCTGCCTCTCTGGTAAGTATGCACGTGTGGACAGGCTCACTCACACACTCACACTCTCTCTCACACTCTCTCTCACGCACTCTCTCTCGCACGCTCTCTCGCACGCTCTCTCGCACGCTCTCTCGCACGCTCTCTCGCACGCTCTCTCGCGCACTCTCGCGCGCACTCTCTCGCGCACTCTCTCACACGCACACTCTCACACACGCTCTCACACACTCTCACTCTCTCACACGCTCTCACACACTCTCACTCTCTCACACACTCTTTCGCACACTCTCACACGCACACTCACACGCTCACACACACACGCTCTCACACTCACACACTCTCTCACACTCTCTCACACACTCACACTCGCACACTCTCTCGCACACTCACAAATATACACACAAGCACACACCCTAACCTGGAATATACACACACCCTACCCTCAAATATACACACACACACACACCCTACCCTCAAATATATACACATACACCCTGCTCCTCCAGAGAGGTACTAAACAAAGGTACCAGGAAATAAGGGGTGGAGCTAGCATTCCTGTACCTTCTGCGAATCATCATACTCTGAGCAAACTAACCGCCATTTTTAAATGCCCAGTTGCTACTTACTCTGTCGACAGTGAGAAGCTGCAACAAACAAATACTAGCCAACGACCATTATGGAAGCAGCCTCTATGCCTGTGATGCTCACAGTGAGTGGTGTTGTTCAGTTTGCAATAGGGCTGGGCGATATATCGTAACGATAATTATCGATTGCAATAACGGCCGCTGCCAGCATGTGGGGTATTGCCCTTCTTTTCATCTTTTTTTCTTTAATTATACCTGATGCGGTAGTAATCTAAACTACAAAACCCGTGTGAAATTCTTCCAGGGAAAAAAAACGTCATCACTGTCTACTGCGTGTTGATAAGACGGACAATCACAGAAAGGCGTTGCACCTTTCATGCGATTGAAAAAACGCATCACATGATCACGTGAAAGCTGTACGACCTTGCTGCTGGTTGGCTGTCTTATGAACACTCAATAGATATCAGCGGTGATGTTTTTTTCCAGAAGCATTTCACGCAGCCTCTGAAGTTTGGATGTTTACTGCCGTATATTGGGTATACTTAAAGAAAAAAAGATGAAAAGAAAGGCGCCCCACGCGGGTGGCAACGGCCGTTATTGCATTCGATAATTATCAACGTTGTATATCGCCCAGCCCTAGTTTGCAGCATCGCGTGCCAAAATTATCAGCAGAGCAACTGCAAGTTTTTTTGTTTTGTCCCTTCCTCCCAAATTGTCACCATCACGATTCCCCATAGTCCGATGGAAAGAGAAACGGGGAATTACCCGATGGCTCCAGGTACGGATGGTTCCTGTTCTGTTTTGTGCAATAGAAAGGGGGTAGTCGTCTGACTTAAATGCACTCTTTGGCTCGGTTTATATTCCACAAAGCGTTGGTGAGCAGCAACCCGCAAACAAACAGCATGACACCAGCATGGAGCGGCACAGGCTTTGTGCAACACAGAGATGTTGTAACTCAATGCCACAGCCAGACGCACAATCGCTCTCTGCTACGTTGCTGAAATGAAAACTGACAATGCAGCCCATATGAAGGGATCAGGAAGTGAAACGATTCACTACCCGTAGGAGTAGTAATCCGATACATTACATTACATACATTATAGGCATTTAGCAGACGCTCTTATCCAGAGCGACTTACACAACTTTTTTTAATCATGTTTTACATATTATCCATTTATACAGCTGTATATATACTGAAGCAATTCAGGTTAAGTACCTTGCTCAAGGGTACAACAGCAGTGTCCTACCTGGGAATCGAACCTGCAACCTTTCGGTTACAAGGCCAGTTCCTTAACCATTATACACTCCGATCACTCGTCCCCCACATTTACACATTTTGGCTTGAGTTGTGGATTTTTTTAAAAGGCTGATGCTGATATTTTAGAGAGCAAGAAGGTTGATTCTCCACCCTTTTTAAAAAAATGAGTTTTTGTGCATGATATGCATGTGATGAACGGTAGCTCACACGTTTTTATAGAATTTTAAACTTTAGACTCGATGTTCCAAATGTAGTCCTGCCAGTGACCGTGCACGTGCAGTGTGGACTGCTCAACTTATTTCTCTTGTCCTGTAAAAGACAGAAATGGCTATTTTGTGCATTGGGTAACCACTTACCACATGTGAAAAGTAGGAACTTGAATAGGTTTCAGTGAGCCAGAACATATACAGTAATGCAGTGATACTATAACCTCTCTGCATTTGAATGGATCTCTATGGGAATTGGTACTAGATTTAGCTGTAAATTATGCTGGAATAGTATGGAACACATGGTTGGTAAAATGGCTGTAGGTCATCAAGGGTCTGAGGTATCAAACAAGCCTCAAACCACCACTCTGCTGCCAGATATGCAGTAGATATGGATGGATCACTTTAAGGGTTGTTTCTCCTGACAAATGTTCCTATTGAACTCTATGGAAAAATAAGTCAGGAGAAGAAACCCTTCAAGTTATCCATCCATATCTACTGTATTTCTGGCAGAGTGATGATTTAAGGCTTGTTTGATACATCGCCTTGATGACTTGGAGCCATTTAGCCAACCATGTGTTTCCATACTGTTCCAGTGTAATTTACAGCTAAATCTAGGCCCACCCCCCAATTCCCATAGAGATCCATTCAAATGCAGAGACGTTATAGTATCGCTTGTAAGAGTACCAGAAAATAAGATATCAAGAGTCTTTTGATGTTGTTGGGTCACAGACATCAGGAAGTCATGGCATGCAAAGGATATGTGACCAAATATTAAAAATTTAAAGGCGCATTCAAGTTAGTGTATGTAAATTTCTGACCCACTGGAATTGTGATGTAGTGAATTAAATGTGAAATAATCTGTCTGTAAACAATTGTTGGAAAAATAGTAGATGTCCTAACTGACTTGCCAACACTATAGTTTGCTAACATGAAATCTGTGGAGTGGTTAAAAATGAGTTTTAATGACTTCAACTTACGTGTATGTAAACTTCCGACTTCAACTGTATTACAGAGTTACTGAGTGTTTAAAACAGGGAGCAGACACATACTGTACGTGGATGGACAGTCCGCCAACTTTTGCCTTTCATAGCCGAGCTTACCAACCCCCATTTGTAGACTACATTTCCCATCATTTTTCAGTGCAAATTACAAACGACAATGGCGTCCTTCATGGAAGAAGATTAGCGTATGCACGTACTCTTGTAGGTGAAACGACAGGTCGATGCGGACAGGTCCGCACGTGTACAGCCTAGGCGGACGTCCGCTCGGGGTCCGTTTTGGGTCCGCTATGATGTCATTTATGTCCGTGTGGATCCTCCGGACATCCGTACGCACACTTTTTGAATTGGCCTATAGTAGAATAGACGGCAGTACCAAATGGCCTTTTATGATGATTACATGGTGACATGTAAACTTAACAAGCAGCGTATGAACAGGAACTGATATTAACTTACTCTCCTGTGCTGTGATTCTCAGTTAACCTCAGTTAAACTTTATTAAATCACACAGTGGTGAGACACGTGGCTGATATGAAGTTTTTTATTTTTATTTTATGTATGTATGTATATATATAAATTATTATTATTATTTATTTATTTATTTTTCCCCATAGGATTTGTTTTTTAAACAGAGAGGACTGTTTTAAATGTCTTGCTTTATTCAGAGAGGTAGAGAGAGTATCAGATAGAGATGGGACCACACCTGAAAAGATATGAACCCCACCCCCCCTCCTCTGGCGGGACTTGCATGAGGACGTCTCGCTGATACGGAGACCGTTCATTTAGGATTGTTTTGGTATAAACATGACTGTGTGGTCGTGTGAACTAACAAAATCTCAATGATGTTTTGGAGCAGTGAACTGTTGGTCAGATTGCATAATCATCGTAGGCAGGAATGAACCATGAAACATGAACGAATGCAGTCTAACATCTTTCTGTGGAGAATACAAATGAAAGCCAAGTTTGTGTCGTATTGCGGTGCTGTTACGCCGGTGGGTACTTTGTAATTTTGCTTTTTGTTTTGTGCTTGCAGAACTTCCATCTTATGGACTATCACCTGGCCATCTTCATCACCGTCATGTTGGCCAGGAGATTGGTGTGGACCATAATTTCAGAGGTGGGTCCAGAGGGGCTCTCTTCTTGACGTCCCTTAAAAACCAGTTAACCTAATTTTTTTGTCCTCACTCTATTTAACTTTTCCCAATTGTTTGGGTTTAATTGGTAAACAAAATACTATGTTTTCAAAAATACCTTTGTGTAGAAAGGTGTTGTCTGGGGTCATTTGTGGGTAGCTGTATAAAATGTAAGAAAATATAAAAATGTTTTATCTGATTATTTGTGCGTGATTGTGGTGGTATTTTCCAGACCGGTTTTAAACGTAACACTCATCTTTTTTATATTTGGGGATAAAATTGGGAGACGCACAAAAAGAGAAAAAACTGAAAATTTTTGTATTACAATACTTTTGTGTCAGTTTAAACTGTTGGGGTCAATTTGACCCCTAACCTAAAAGTCATTATAAAATGTCAACATCATATGAGGGTTAATATCAACAAGGAATGTTCTGATTGGTGTTCTGACTGATCTGATAGAGAATTTAGTCTTTTCTGCTTCATGTGAGTAAACTGTAAATCAAAATGAAAGACCGCTGAAAGCATATTAGTTGCATGCTTTTAATGAACAGTTAAGGGGACATTATTTTGCAATGTGCAAAAAATAATTTATCTACCATGGCTACCTGTTGTCTTTTAAAGACATGCCTAAATTATTGATTGGAAGAGTTCAAGCACTTATGATGTGAAACCTCAGAAAATTCAGAGCCAGTTGGAGTTTATGGATATAGAGGGTTAGGCTTAGTGGTCATAGTTATCGACCTGATTTCACAAATTAGTTCCCTCCTCTCTGGTTGAAAGTGTGTTAATTAGTGAAATCAGCAGGTGTAGTGATTAGTTGGAATGAAAACCTGCATACTCTTAGCCCTCCGTGGCACGATTGGGCACCACTGTCTTACACAATGCTGACAGAGACCTGAGCTCTCATTGAGAGTGTGTGTGGTGTGGGTTGTGGCAGTGTGTGTGGTGTTGGTTGTGTGCGGGTTCTGTGTGTGTGTGTGTGTGTGTGTGTGTGTGTGTGTGTGTGTGTGTGTGTGTGTGTGTGTGTGTGTGGATTGTGTGCGGGGTGGGTGGGGGTGTGTGTGTGTGTGTGTCTGGGTTCTGTGTGTGTATGGTGTGGCTTGTGTGCAGGTTGTGTGTGTGTGTGCGCGTGCGTGCGTGCGCGTGCGTGCGTGCAGGTTCTGTGTGTGTGGTGTTGGTTGTGTGCAGGTTCTGTGTGTGTGTGGTGTGGCTTGTGTGTGTGTGCAGGTTCTGTGTGTGGTGTGTGTGTGTGTGTTGTGTGGCTTGTGTGTGTTGTGTGGCGTGTGTGGGTGGGTGGGTGTGTTGTGTGGTGTTGGTTGTGTGCAGGTTTTGTGTGTGTATGGTGTGGCTTTGCGTGTGTGTGTGTGTGTGTGTGTGTGCGTGTGCGTGTGCGTGCGTGCGTGCGTGCGTGCGTGCGTGCGTGCGTGCGTGCAGGTTGTGTGTGTGTGGTGTTGGTTGTGTGCGTGTGTGCGTGCGTGCATGCGTGCAGGTTCTGTGTGTGTGGTGTTGGTTGTGTGCAAGTTCTGTGCGTGTGTGTGTGTGTGTGTGTGTGCGTGTGTGCGTGTGTGCGTGTGTGCGTGTGTGTGCGTGTGTGCGTGTGTGTGCGTGTGTGTGTGTGTGTGTGTGTGTGTGTGTGTGTTGTGTATAACCAGTGTGTTGCTGTCTCATAGGCTTCCCATACGGGCTCCTCTTCTCTGGTCCGGTACGTGGTTCTGATCGCAGCCCGGCTGACTCTGCTCACGCTGTGCGGCTGGGTTCTGTGTTGGACGCTTGTCAACCTCTTCAGAAATCATTCAGTGCTCAACCTCCTATTCCTGGGATACCCGTGAGTTACCCCTCCACCTGTCACACACCTTTTTACCCCTCCACCTTACATACCTTTTTACCCCTCCACCTTACATACCTGCCTCAATACCTGTCACACACCTTTTTACCCCTCCACCTTACATACCTGCCTCAATACCTGTCACACACCTTTTTACCCCTCCACCTTACATACCTGACTCAATACCTGTCACACACCTGTCCCAAGTTCTGCTCTGGTCACCATCTGGCTTGCACTGTCCAAATAATTTATATAGCTTGTGTATTTCTATTTAATTATAACACAAAGTAATAATATTATAGTTTTGAGGTTTATCAGTAATACTCTTCCTCTGTGTTGTAGCATTGAGATGCTTCTGTCATAATTCTGTATTCTAGTTTTGAGGTGTATCAGTGATGTGGTAATAAAACTTTATTTTCTTTTTATTCCTATTTTTATTTATTCATTTTTTGTTGTTGTTATACCCTTCCCTCTCCGAGGCTTTAGCACAACATTTTTATGAAATATAATTGCAAATAAAAATAAAGCTGACCTCCCAAGAGGGGGGGGGGGGGGGTGGTGGGAATTAATAAAAAAAGAAAGGTAATGTGGTAATAACTATGTTGTATGACAGTAATAATGGTAATATCAGTTTTGTATGAAACTGAATGTATGAGTAATACTCCTGTTTCTAGCTTTGAGGTGTCAGTAATGTAGTAATAACTTCAAAGCTAGAATACAGAGGAGTATATCAGTAATGTAATAACTATGTTGTATGACAGTAATAATAGTAATAACGGTTTTGTATGACAGTGTTGGATGTATGAGTTATAGTCCTCTCTGTATTCTAGCTTTGAGGTGTATCAGTAATCAGATCAAAAACGTCAACGACGTAAAAAAAAAAAAGCCAAGTTACTCACGCATAGCCTACATAGCGCTGTCTATAAGTCCTTAATTCCAACTTGCAACTAGGCCTGGCTTTAAAAGTATTGATATCAAAATGTGGCCAAGTTACAACTAACAATATTGCCTATCGTAGCTCACACTAAATAAACTAGCTCTATTCCAAAGCAATGCTATCCAAACATTAAAAATTATTTAATGTAACTTGGCCCTGTGTTTCTTCATCTTTGCATGTGAATTGTGGTTACTTCTGTAGGAAACCCTGAAAAGTGCTAAACTCTCGGTGCTGTATAGGTATGGGGCATGCCCCACCAAGCCGTAACTTGCCATCCCAATGTAGTAATAACTATGTTGTATGACAGTAATAATGGTTTTGTATGACTGTTGATGTATGAGTAATACTCCTGTTTTGAGGTGTCAGTAATGTAGTAATAACTATGTTGTATGACAGTAATAATGGTTTTGTATGATAATGTTGGATATATGAGTTATACTCCCCTCTGTTCCAGGTTTGGGGTGTATGTACCACTCTGCTGTTTCCACCAGGAGAGTCGGGCACAGGTGATGCCCACAGACTGCGGGTACTTAGATCATGAGGCCCAGGAGAGCCCTCTGCTCCGCCCCAAAGACTTCCTCACCCTGCTGCGGGAGAACCTGCGGGAGCAGTTCACCAGCCCTGCCTCTGTGCCCGCCCACACCTGCCCGCTGTCACCTGAGCTGATCCGCAGCGAGGTGGAGGGCCTGAAAACCGACTTCAACCGCCGTATCAAAGAGGTCCTCTTCAACTCGCTCTTCAGCGCCTACTACGTGGCCTTCCTGCCGCTCTGCTTCGTCAAAGTGAGTGGCCTTTGCCCCGCCTCTCCCCTTGACCCCGCCTCTCCCCTTGACCCCGCCTCTCGCCTTGACCCCGCCTCTCCCCTTGACCCTGCCTCTCCCCTTGACCCCGCCTCTTGCCTTAACTCCACCAGAAAAACCCACAGACACTGTGGCCCCCTGGGAGTTTAGTTTGACACCCTGGCTGTTTCCTAATCTCTTGCGTACAGTGCACTGGCAGGAGTGTGCTTGTTAATGTGCACTGTTTAGCACTTCGTTTAAAACGAAGCTTCACATCATATTTTTGCGACCAAAATGTTTGTGTACTTCTTGAAAAGTGTGCTCCCGAATATACTCAGCGAAACCTCGGAAGTAAGTGTATCATACGGGGGAAAACTAAGTATACTATATTTAGAGAAAATTTCACCTACTTAATGACTTTTTCGTCCCGTCTACTCAACAAGCCAACCTAATAGTATGAAAGGGTGCTGATTCGGACACGGCCCCAGATCTAGACCGTGGGGCACATTACTGTGCCTCAGCTGGATGGGCAATAAGGACCCCCTACTCCTGTACCCTGTCTCCTATTGGGCCGTTACCAGAGTCTGAGCTGGCTCTGTTTTTAGGTACTTGGACCAATATACATTGGGACGTTCTCCAGCACTGTAGCTAGGGCCGCTGCACTAATGTATAGCCGTGTGAAAATACAACGGTGCATTTTAATCTGGAACTGAATACCTGAGTCTGGTGGAACACAAAGGGAGGTGTTCAGGATTAACACCCTGTGGATAAGTCACATGGTCACAGCATAAACAAACAGCTGGCAGAAAATGACACTACACCGGCATAACGTGAGAATTTCTGACTTAACATTGATGTTTTTGTTTCATGCATCATGCTTGCTGGGTATTGGACATGAACGACTGTGCTTTTGTACACATGAGCTTTTTAGAGGGCTGAACATGTTAGCCTGCACTTCATAATCATAGTCACAGGCTCTTTGTGATACTTTTTTATGATGATGATGATGGTCATGATGATGGCGGTTGTGGTGAGGATGATGATGATGATGATGATGATGGTGGTGTAGGGCTTGGCGATACAATGCAACGATAATTGTCAAGTGCAATAATGCCCATCGCCACCATGTGGGGAATTGCCTTTCTTTAATTATACCTGATGCGGTAGTAAACATCTGAACTTCAGAGGCCACGTGAAATGCTTCCGGAAAAAAATCACCATGGCTGTGTTCCATTAGGCATACTTACTATGCGTACTAACTAGTATGCTAAATGGAACACAGCCCACCATTTATTGGGTGTTCAGGTGATGTGTTTTTGTCAATCACTTGGAAGCTACAAGGCCTTCCTGCTGTTTGGCTGTCTTAACACTTCAATAGATAACAGCGGCGACATTTTTCCCTGGAAGCATTTCATGTTGTCTCTGAAGTTTGGATGTTTACTACCGCATCAGGTATAATTAAAGAAAGGCAATTCCCCACATGGTGGCGACGGGCATTATTGCATTGGATAATTATCGTTGCAATCTATCACCCAGCCCGATCACGCTGATGCTGATGATGATGATGATGATGATGCTGATGATGATGATGATGCTGATGATGCTGATGATGATGATGATGACGACGCTGATAAACCCCGCTCTTTTGCAGAGTACTCAGTACTATGACATGCGCTGGGCATGTGAGCACCTGATCATGGTGTGGATCAACGCCTTCGTCATGCTAATGAGTCAGCTGCTGCCTCCCAGTTACTGCGACCTGCTACACCGCTCCGCCTCTCACCTGGGCCGCTGGCACAAGCTGGAGCACGGTTCCTATAGCAACGCGCCACAGCACCTGTGAGTGTCTTCCAAAGGGGCGGGGTTAAAGGCCATTCATCGGGTGTGTCAAAGGCTCAGTGTTAATGCTACTTTGTGTTGTGTCATTGTCATGAGATGTGTCACTGAGTTATTCCACATGTACCATTGAGTATGTAATGTGCACTTAGTATGCATTATAACCAAGGTGCTCTGTGTGTGTGTGTGTGTGTGTCTTTCACAGGTGGTCAGAGAGTACGATCTGGCCTCAAGGAGTTCTGGTGCGACACAGTCGCTCTCTCTATAAGGCTGTGGGTCCCTACAATGTAGCTCTGCCATCAGATGTCTCCCATGCACGCTTTTATGTAAGTGTGTGTGTGTGTGTGTGTGTGTGTGTGTGTGTGTGTGTGTGTGTGTGTAAGGGGAGTTTCCCCCGTTTTCACAGATAAATGGCCGTAGTAACTTATCCTGATACTGGCTGTATTTTTTTTAATGTCATGTTGTGTCTTTTCACTTTGCAGTTGCTTTGAAATTCATTTTCTTTTCATATTTGTATTTGTTTGTGTAATGTGTTTTCCGATTTGCATTCATGTCATAATAATGTTGCGTTGCTTTGGATATTTAATCTATCCAGATAAACATTGTCGCAGATAAATGGGCGTAGTAATTTATACTGATACTGACGGTAGTTTTTGTAGTTTTTACGTTTATCATGCTGTAGTCCGTATTCTTTGCAGAATTTTGTCCCTGAACGCGTCTCTTCCTGTCCGCCGTAGTTTCTGTTCCACAAGCCCCTGCGGATCCTGAACCTGCTGATCGGGATCGAGTCCAGCGTGGTTCTGTACCAGCTCTACTCCCTCCTGCGCTCCGAACGCTGGAACCACACGCTGTCCCTGGGCCTCATTCTCTTCTGCAACTACTACGTCCTCTTCAAGCTGCTGCGAGATCGCATCGTCCTGGGCAAGGCCTACTCCTATCCCATGAGCAGCAGCACCGTGGGGCTCAAGACCCAGTGAACCTGGGCCGGGGGGGGGTGTGGGGGTGGCAGGGGGGTACCCCCTGCCCTGGGCTCAAGCCCAGAACTCGGAGGACGGGGAAAAGGGGGGGACTCAGAAATATTATTTTGATACGGTTCTATTTTTCATGCAATGTTTATATCTATTTAAAAAATTTTTATATTTTGTATACTGTTCAGAGTGCCTGTTCTTTTTCATTTGGCCAACAGAGTGTTACCGTGAGAAGGGCCAATCACAGGAGAGAGAGCAGGAGGGAGAATCGCTGGCCTGTTAAATGATTACGAAATTTATTCTTAGGAAAGTTACAGCGGTGTTTTTTTATTTTATTTTTAATTTTTTCTCTTCCCCATCATCTATAAAGAGTGCTGTGAGCTGTGTGTGAGCTGCCAGCAGCGTCTTGGACTCTCTCTGACAGGAAGCACACGGCCTTTTTTCTCTCTCAGCTAAACCAGGCCTCTCTTTCCATTGTCTTTCATTTTTATTTTCTCTCAGTGCCAAATCCCAGAATGCACCTGGAGACCAGGGGCGGGGCTTCCAGGGTGAAGCATGTGCTCACATTCCTGGGACCCAATCGGCGTATCTGGGTGGGCGGGGCCAAGGGCCATATGTCGGCATACAGTATTTCACCCAGACTGCATTTTTAATAATGCCAGTGGCATACAAAATAAAATATAAACCAAACGCATGAGCAGCCTTTTGCTGTGTGTGTGTATTCAAGTATGTGTGTGTGTGTGTGTGTGTGTGTCTGCGTCCGTACGTGCACAGATGTGTGTTTGTGTGTGTAGTGTGTGAATGGGGAACATAGAGTTTACACTCCAGCATAGTTCACCTAAACATTCAACATTCAAGGGTGTAATGTGAATTGGTGATGGATCTAAATATCAGAACTTTGCAATGGTTTATTTCATAATTCCATATCTGTAACTTAAAATAGTTTCTCCATAAATAGAAAAGTCAAAAGGCATCTTGTCTTTCAGGTTGACATTCCACAGTTGAGTTCTGATCTTTAATATGCAAATATTGCTTTTTGGGTTTTTATGAAACCACAAATAACCCTTCTGTTCCCCTTAGCCCCACTCACAGTTGAAGTTGGAAGTTTACATACACTTAGGTTGAAGTAATTAAAACTAATTTTTAACCACTCTACAGATTTCATGTTAGCAGACTATAGTGTTGGCAAGTCAGTTAGGACATCTACTTTATGACACAAGTAATCTTTCCAACAATTGTTTACAGACAGATTATTTCACTTTTAATTCACTGTCACAATTCCAGTGGGTCAGAAGTTTACATACACTAAGTTGACTGTGCCTTTAAATTTTTAATATTTGGTCGCATATACTTTGCATGCCACGACTTCCTGATATCTGTGACCCAACAACATCAAAAGACTCTTGATATGTTATTTTCTGGTACTCTTACAAACGATAATATAACGTCTCTGCATTTGAATGGATCTTTATGGGAATTGGGGGGTGGGACTAGATTTGGCTGTAAATTATGCTGGAACAGTATGGAATACATGGTTGGTAAAATGGCTGTAAGTCATCAAGGGTCTGAGGTATCAAACGAGCCTCAAACCATCACTCTGCTGGATATGGATGGATCACTTGAAGAGTTGTTTCTCCTGACAAATTTTCCTATTGAACTCTGGAAAAATAAGTCAGGAGAAGAAACCCTTCAAGTTATCCATCCATATCTACTGTATTTCTGGCACCAGAGTGAAAATTTAAGGCTTGTTTGATACGTCAAACCTTTGATGACTTAGAGCCATTTAGCCAACCATGTGTTTCCATACTGTTCCAGTGTAATTTACAGCTACATCTAGTCCCATCCCCCAAATCCCATAGAGATCCATTCAAATGCAGAGACGTTATAGTATCGCTTGTAAGAGTACCAGAGAATAAGATATCAAGAGTCTCTTGATGTTGTTGGGTCACAGACATCAGGAAGTCGTGGCATGCAAAGGATATGCGACCAAATATTAAAAATGTTAAGACACAGTCAACTTAGTGTATGTAAACTTCTGACACACTGGAATTGTGATGTAGTGAATTAAAAGTGAAATAATCTGTCTGTAAACAATTGTTGGAAAAATTACTTGACATGCACAAAGTATATGTCCTAACTGACTTGCCAACACTATAGTTTGCTAACATGAAATCTGTGGAGTGGGTAAAAATTAGTTTTAATGACTTCAACCTAAGTGTATGTAAACTTCCGACTTCAACTGTAAATATCAGAAATTTGCAATGGTTTATTTAATAATTCCATAACTGTAACTTAAAATAGTTTCCCCATAAATAGAAAAGTCAAAAGGTACCTTGTCTTTCAGGTTGACATTCCGCAGTTGAGTTCTTCCTTGAGTTCTGATCTTTAATATGCAAATATTGCTTTTTTGGGTTTTTATGAAAACGCAAATATCCCTTCTGTTCCCCTTAGCCCCACATACATTTGGCTCTCAAGGTTACAGTCTTGTGATTTTATTTTTGATTTCCAGTCTTGGCCACTTGTACATAGGTTTCATAAAACTCGACAGCCTTTCCTCTCACCGTTCTCCAGGACCATATATCCTTCCGTTATAAGCTCAAATACCAAGGCTGAAAGCCTGCGGATACGTAGACGTTGGTCTAGCTTGTGTTCATGTCTTGCTTTACACAATAATCCCGCAGTTTTCTCGCACCTCTGCTGTGCTACTCAACATATTTGGTACTTAACAAATCCCCTGTCTGTATGACGTTCAGTGTAATATATGCTCACGCTTAATTTATTATTTCATGCTTCTATCCGCCCCGATCAGTATTGTATTTCCAGAAAAGTTGCATTTTGTTGACCAACTTTGGTAAAACTTTGGGTTTTGTAGTTACCTGGCCATGATATGAGTCCAAATGGTGGCAAAATATGTTCATTAGTTGCTCTGTGCTCCACTGGGGTGATAATCCAGAATAGGGTATTTGTCGCTCTCCATTCACTTCTATAGGGCAGCTAAAACGGTCTCAAAATGACACTTCTAGCACGTATACGAACACGAACGAAGCGGATTCTGTCAATGCAAACTATAACCAGTCCTCTTGCGTATTTTGTTTTGTGTAATAAAAAAATTATAAAAAGTACTATTTTCTTCAATGTTGTTGGCAACCTACCAGAAAACACTAGAAAAATGTCGGCAAAACGTGCGTGTCAGCAAACGCTCTTATCCAGAGCGACTTACACAATTTTTATTAATTGTTTTTACATACTACCCATTTTCACAGCTGGATATATACTGAAGCAATGCAGGTGAAGTACCTTGCTTAAGGGTATAACGGCAGTGTCCTACCTGGGAATTGAACCTGCAACCTTTGGGTTACAAGTCCAGTTGCTTTCCCCTTATTCTTACGCATCGGTGCATTAACGCTGTTTCTGGCGCAAGAATTATCTACCGGATCTACGTTCCAAATAAAATACGAAACAGCCAGGAAAGGGCCATTTAATTTTACGAAAAAGAAATATGTACGAGGACTGGTTATTGTTTGTATTGACAGAATCCGCTTCGTTCGCGTTCGTATACGTGGTAGTGTAATTTTGAGACCGTTTTAGCTGCGCTATAGAAGCGAATGGAGAGCGACAAATGCACTATTCTGGATTATCACCCCAGGGGAGCACAGAGTAACTAACGAACATATTTCGCCACCATTTAAACTTGTATCATGGCCAGGTTAACTACACAACCCAAAGTTCTACCAAACTTCAGTTGTGCTTTAAGATAAAACACATTTTCCTAAAACGTTTTGTGAATTCTCTCGATACGTTTTAAACAATCTCTTGTATATCAAGCTAGATATTATAAAATATGCCCTTATTCATGGCTACGTACAGCTGTACAGTCCGCAGTCAATATGGTAATGCCTTCAGTCCTGCATCTAAGCCAGGCAACCTTTTATTTGGCTTGTTTTAGGGGCATAGGCAGTAGTATTCACTGAAATGACTACCTCTTTAGCAAAACTATTACATGTAAAACGTTTTTTCTTTTGGAGCAGGAGGATGTTATTAATCGTAAAGATAACGTTAAGAAAAAATGTTTTAGAATGTTAATTCTTTGTTTTTAATATTTATACGGGGCTTTTTAAAAACTGCTTCAAGTTAAATTGGAGGCCAGACTTGCAGTACTCTCTTCAACCTGACAGGGGGAGCCATTTGTTTACCGTCGGTATTAAAAACCGCCCAGGACAGTAGCATTTATATGCACACGGAGAATAATCACTCAACAGGCAAGAGCTCAGTAGTACATTCAGTAGAGATGTGCATTTTTTTTATTATATATTTTTTACAAATTTATTTAAAGCTAAAAATAGCACCTTTGGTTAAAGTGATAAATTCTTCCAAATATGCATTTTTGAAGATTGAAAGATTTTCAGCGTAAATGAAACGGATTAAATGTGTTTCTTAGCATGGTCTATATGATTAGTGGTCTGCTCGAAATGGCATTGATGATGTCAGATTATGGGCGTGGTCTGTGTTGTGACTCGTGGGGTTGTGGGTGTGGTCTGTTTCAGTGTACGGTCTGTATCATTGTCCCTTCAGTGTTTCCAGCAGGTTTCACTCTTAGACCCGCTCTCATACGTACAGTGATGTGTGTGAGTACCGCACAGTCCCTCCCGTCTCTCTGCTGTTCCTTCTCACTGTCTCCTTTATCAGAGCCCTTCTCACAGTGGAACGCAAACAGACTCTGACCCCTGACCTCTCGAGTCTTCTGGTTGAGGATTTAGCATAGTGTGTAAGTGCTCAGTCGTCTAGGCCTGCACTGATAAGCGTGTGCAGCCGTAGCAGGAGCACAGATTACCGCCCGTCGCCGGGGGACTTTGTGGTAGCAGGCCATGTCGCGATAGTGTCACCAGTCTTATATGTGGCTGACAGAAAAACATGCTCACAAAACAGCGCTACATCTCCATTCCATTCCATATACACGCAGGCAAACGCTTAGCCCTCTATCTCCATTCCATATACACGCAGGCATACGCTTAGCCCTCTATCTCCATTCCATATACACGCAGGCATACGCTTAGCCCTCTATCTCCGGAGACGTAAACACATGGTCCTACGTCTCCGTGCAAACGCAGACACTAAGCCCTACACTCGGATACAAATACAGATGCACAAGACAATTTACATTTGTCACTTCCTGACCTCCCGTCTCTCTGACCTGGAGGAAGGAAAGATGTAGTGTCCCGCTATTTGGGTGCTGACCTGTGACCTCTTCCTCCTATATCCTGTTATGTCCTCTTCATCACAACATGTCCAATTTAAACTTTAGAAAATTCCTTGCCAGATCATTTCCATTCCCAAATAGTAACATTCTTGTACTTGAATAAATCAGTGCCCATTCCCAAATAGTAACATTCTTGTAGTTGAATAAATCAGTGCAGTTCAGCTGTGTGTGTGTGTGTGTGTGTGTGTGTGTGTGTGTGTGTGTGTGTGTGTGTGTGTGTGTGTGTGTGTGTGTGTGTGTGTGTGTGCGTGCGCGTGCGCGTGTGCATGCATGCACGTGTGCTTCTGTGTGGGTATGCATGCATGTGTGCTGATGAGTATTTGTGAGTGCTTGTATGCATGTATATGTGTGTATGAGTGTTTGTGTGGGTATGGATGTATGTGCTCATATGAGTATGTGTGTATGCATGTCTGTGCTCATAAGTGCTTGTGTGTGGTCATGCATGTATATGTGTGTATGAGTGTTTGTGTGGTCATGCATGTATATGTGTGTATAAGTGTTTGTATGTGGTCATGCATGTATATGTGTGTATAAGTGTTTGTATGTGGTCATGCATGTATATGTGTGTGTGAGTGTTTGTGTGGTCATGCATGTATATGTGTGTATAAGTGTTTGTATGTGGTCATGCATGTATATGTGTGTATAAGTGTTTGTATGTGGTCATGCATGTATATGTGTGTATAAGTGTTTGTATGTGGTCATGCATGTATATGTGTGTATAAGTGTTTGTATGTGGTCATGCATGTATATGTGTGTATAAGTGTTTGTATGTGGTCATGCATGTATATGTGTGTATGAGTGTTTGTGTGGTCATGCATGTATACGTGTGTATAAGTGTTTGTATGTGGTCATGCATGTATATGTGTGTATAAGTGTTTGTATGTGGGCATGCATGTATATGTGTGTATAAGTGTTTGTATGTGGTCATGCATGTATATGTGTGTATAAGTGTTTGTATGTGGTCATGCATGTATATGTGTGTATGAGTGTTTGTGTGGTCATGCATGTATATGTGTGTATAAGTGTTTGTATGTGGTCATGCATGTATATGTGTGTATGAGTGTTTGTGTGGTCATGCATGTATATGTGTGTATAAGTGTTTGTATGTGGTCATGCATGTATATGTGTGTATAAGTGTTTGTATGTGGGCATGTATGTATATGTGTGTATAAGTGTTTGTATGTGGGCATGTATGTATATGTGTGTATAAGTGTTTGTATGTGGGCATGTATGTATATGTGTGTATAAGTGTTTGTATGTGGTCATGCATGTATATGTGTGTATAAGTGTTTGTATGTGGGCATGTATGTATATGTGTGTATAAGTGTTTGTATGTGGTCATGCATGTATATGTGTGTATAAGTGTTTGTATGTGGGCATGTATGTATATGTGTGTATAAGTGTTTGTATGTGGGCATGTATGTATATGTGTGTATAAGTGTTTGTATGTGGGCATGTATGTATATGTGTGTATAAGTGTTTGTATGTGGTCATGCATGTATATGTGTGTATAAGTGTTTGTATGTGGTCATGCATGTATATGTGTGTATAAGTGTTTGTATGTGGGCATGTATGTCTTTCTCAGCCCTCCCTGCAGTCCACGTAGTTGCCTTTGATCCAGTAGCAGATCTGAGCGTATTTCAGGGGTGTGACTCGCACCGCCACATTGAACTCCTGGGGTCCCCCGCTGCGGTCGACCCACTGGTGCCCCGAGAAGATGCCGATCACCTTGCGCTCCCAGCGCTTCCGCTGGCGGTTCCACATGCGGGCGTAGACCCCAGAGCCACTGGCGCCGGGCTGGGCGTCGCAGTGCTGGTACAGCAGGTCGTAGGTCTCCTCGTGGGCCTTGCAGAACCGGAACACCAGCTGGCCCCGCCGGTCGTTGTCGAACCCGGAGAACTGCACCCTGTGGCCGGGTAGCTGGCGGGCGGGGGGGCTCACCCCCATCTTCATGTAGCGCCGTTTGTGGGCCTTCTTCAGCTCCAGGAGGGCGTAGTCGTAGTCCATGCCGATCTCGTTGGCGCTGCCCTTGACCCAGCCTTTGGGAACGTGGGTGCGCTTCACACGGATCCACTGGAATTTCATCTTGTCCGGCCGGCCGGGGGAAATGCTCCTGTCGGTGGGCGGGGCGTCGCGTTGCCGCGGTTTCAGGAACCCCACCCTCAGCTTCTGCGCCCCCTTGACGTAGTTCTTGCCGTCGTGCACGCAGTGCGCCGCCGTCAGGACGTGGCGCTCCCCCACCAGTGTGCCCGTGCAGCCCGTGGACAGCTTGACCGCCGTCGAGAAGGGGTAGTTGAGCAGGAAGTCCTGCCCCACGATGCTGAAGCGGCTGTCCGGCCCGTAGATCTGACGCTTGGCCCGGGAGCGGCCCTGGGCGTCTCTCCGCAGGTCCGCCGTGTTGAACCCGTAGATGCCCACGGTGGTCTCCAGCAGGCTGCCGTTGGAATACAGCGTCTCGTAGGACAGGTAGTCACGCAGCTCCCAGTAGCTGGGGGGCGGGGCCCGTTTGTGGCAGTCCGGGTCGCACTCGGACGACACCGCCAGCTTGGCCTCGGACAGGAAGCGCGGGGCGGGCCCCTCCACGGTCTGCTGGGGCATGACCACCGGCACGCGGAGCGACGGCCACTGCGGCTTCCAGGGGGCGCCGCGGAGCGGGGAGACCCGGTGGCAGCGGAGCGAGAGGAGGAGCAAGGCCAGGAGGTGTGTCTGGAGCGCCATGCCGAGGAGGGGAGAACCTTCAGCGGAGAGAGAGAGAACAGGTGAGAACAGGTGAGGAGAACAGGTGCGTTCACTGTGAGAAGCCTTTCATTGTCCAGTGTCTCGTTTATGAAGAATGCGTCTGTGATGAGGGATGTGTCAGTGATGAAGAATGTGTCCGTGATGAGGTTGCACGTTGGTGATGAGGGACGTGTCAGTGAGCAGGAATGCCTCAGAAATTAAGAGTGTGTCGGCGTGGAGTTCGGCTGAGGTGCCGGAACATTCCTGGGATTTTTCCCTATTCTAGGAATACAGGAGCCCAGCCAGGGAAACACACTGGCCTGAATGTGAAGAGCACCATAATCACTGTGCCTTACCTGCTATAGGAACCGTGACAAAGTAAAGGGCATCATGAACGTGACCGTAGGTTGACCGCGATCTGAACCAAACCCCTGACCGTGTCTTGACATCACTGACCTTCTCCTGTGGCTCCATTCAGTGTGACTGGACACGAAAGTAGCTTTTTCTCCCGCTGGCCGGAGAGGCTTGTGGATTCTAAATATCACCAGCCATTTTCAGCATTTTACCAGCCACATTACCTTTTACAATATAAAACAGCCACAATCGAAATTTTGCCAGCATTTGGCGGGTGGCAGGTGCTAATCTCATACCCTGAGCTGCTCTGTAGTGGCTTCGATGGAGAACGGCGAGACATACGTCACTCACAGTGGGGTACTTCCTTCGCCTGTCCCATCGGAATTTACATCCTAATCAAGGAGCCATGAAGAAAACACCGGGGGAAGCCAAGGCCTTCCTGGATAGGTAGATCCCAACATCCTTTTCCTGGCCAGTATCTTATTTTTATTTTCCTCCCAAATTCTGGAATGTCTATTTGTACTTATAGGGCTGTTCCACCTCTGAAATGCCCTCTGTGGATCTAGGAGGGTAAACACCAGGACGATACATCCTGTACAATACTCACCCATTTGACTCCCCAAACTGCCTTTCACTCCCTATTTCCCTGTTGTCTTTTGAGTGCGCATTAGTAATTGTACCAATTCCAATTCTACATGGATTTGAGAGTAGGCACAAAAGAACATCCGTCCAAAAAACATGTGCAGCTAGCCAAAATGCATTTTATTTACCATTCAGAATAACAAAAAAAAAAACCCTCCCATCCCAAAAGGATAATATACCCTACATCCCTTCCCAAATGCAATTAAATTGCCTTTAAAGCCTTCATGTAGCCTTCACTGTTTGACTGCTGTTGCATCCTTGAACAAAGTACTTAACCTGAATTGCATTAGTAAATATCTAGTGTCATAAATGTATTGCATTTAAAATTGTAGTCTGTGTAAATCATCATAGATACGAGATCTGCTAAATGTACATAATTGTAACGTTACTTTGTAAATAGTGTAACAATTGCTTAAATCCCACCAAAGTGTGCATTATTCTTAACCCTTTAAAGGGTACATGAAGCACTCGGTAAAGTGGCTCTGGTTCGTTAGCTTTTTACCTTAAATTAGATATGACCGTGCGTTCAAATCTCAAACCGACTCGTATTTGGTGGAAAAAGAAGTTACAATTCACTTTTTTTCCACTAGGGCGCAGCCGTCTTGGACCAACTGCGGTCATGACGTCACTAGGTTGGTTGGTCTCAGCTGTTCAGTGTATTACTATAGGAGAATAGCTGACTTTCAGTGAGCTCAACGATGTATCGTGAGGAAAAAATAAAACAAAAAACGCACAGACGGTCTTTTTGTATTGCCCCGAGATGCTCAAATGAGTATTCCCGAACAAAACTTAATTTAAAACTTAATTTCCACGGACTGCTTCTGACCATAGGCTACTAATGCTGTGGTCTGACGAACCGGCAACTGCAGCGCCGCTGCATTGCCTTGATAAACGGTTTGGAGATAAAGTCGTGTCTGGCTAATATTGCCTATAGAAAATAAGCGTTCGCTTGTGATGCTAGGTCGCGGTAGGTATATATTTGCAGCCTGTTAACTAATATATCAAGGCAATGCAGCGGCGTTCTAGAACACTTAGATTTGTTTTAATTTATGTTTTTTACGGTCCAAAAAACCTACATTTCAACGGGTTAAATACAAAACCGTCATAAATAAACGCTTGTAATCCAGTCATGTTTGGATGAGGTGGTACACTTCCACAGGGTCTCAGTGTAACCAGTGGTGGGGTGAGATGAGATGTGAGAACTATGGTGAGAAGAGGGATTTAATGAGTTAAATTGAGCACTAACAGAGAGACGAGGAGAGCAGGTCGCTTTATCATTCAGCCTCTGCCTCCTGTGTGGCCTGTTTAAATTTAAACTAAGTCTGACTGTGGTCTGTCTTTTTTTTTATTTTTTATAATACACACACACACACACACACACACATACACAGAATTGCACCTCCCTGGAAATGTTTCCATTTTGCTTCCTTTAGAGAGCAACGCTGTGATCTCTTGGTTGTTTGCCCTGACTTGGTTGTTTTGCCCTGACCCATGGATTCCTGCCAATATTTCAGACCCTAACCTTAAACAATGGACGAAAAACTCCACATATCCACACATCACAGTGCTCTGTGACTATCAAAGGTGACCTTTTCCAACAACAGACTCTTGTTTTCCATCCTCAGGATGGCTGGCAGGGGGATTGGGGAGGTGGTGTTGTTCACTCTGAAAAGTATCAATGTATTAGGTAGACTGTGTGTTTATTAAACAATTGCATCCATTTAGATTTGCAGTGCAGAGCGAAGCAGAATAAACTGAAATGGGAGTGAAAACACTGAAAATATTGTAACATACCACTCTGTACCACAAGCACAGCTTATCAGGTGATCGAAGAAGTACTAAAAATATGGCCGATAATCTTTCAGCACTAATCATAAACAGCTGTTTAAGACACGTCTCCTCTTTATATGTTAATTAAATCGTTTAGTATTTTTCCCTTTGAGATATGTGATTATCAAAGTAAACCATGTCCTCGTAGCTTGCCAAAACTGTGAAATAGCTGGAAGCATCACTAACACAATTATTTGCTATAAACATCAGTAAAATTCCACCCACTACTTGGCCTTCACTGCCAGTTTTTTGTGTCCCTGTTGGCTTTAGTGGTGAGACTTGCGTATTAAAGCACATTTTTTAGTCCATCAACAATGTACAATGGTTGCATGTTCAGGCAATATTTTAAGGACCATCAGCCTCTTTCACAACAACAGTGGCTGACTCTGCTGTGTTGCTCACAGTTTAAGTATGTTTAACTTTGACCAGGTTGCTGACCCTGTCGTTATGACATTTCAGATGCTTGTAATTTGTGCTTTTCTAAGGAAGGCAGATGGCTCTACCACTAAGCTGCCACGTTAAAAGTGAAAGAATATCACTTCTTTATAGAGTGCCTGTTGTTAAGTTGCGTTTAAATACCCTTAAAGATCCACTCCTCGATTCTCAATAGTGTACACTAGACCAAATGCACCTAGCTGTCCTTCGAGTGCTCCAAGCTTATTCAGTAAGGGATGAATTACAGATGTATAAGAGGTGAGACAAATATATCTGCGTAAGCTCAAGAATATCAAACATAATGGCGTCCACATTTACTTCATCACCAAGAGCTGGTGGTCTGTTTGCACTAGAAGTGAGTGCCCAAGCTGTGTGCTTGGAAAACTTATTCTTACTGTGCACAACAGTGGCTGACTTGGCACTGATACATTGAGAGAATATCAAATCATTGAAGGAGCAGAAAATCAACGTATTCTGGAAATGTTCCACATCTCCAGATCTATTTTGCTGAGCACGTGGGTATTTTTAGTCCCCCAGACCCGGGAGACGGGGGACCAGACTTGTCTCGGAATTCTCATCTGGGGTGGAACTTTGCCAGTGATATTTTATTAGCTGGTTTGGACATCAGAGACTTCGGCATTCTGCATGGAGAAGCAGCAGAGGTCAGGGTCTAATGTTCTATGCATTAGATGCTGCCTCCGGGGTCTTTTTTTGGGAGGTTTTCCCAGCGTCAGGTCATTGAACTGCCCACATCTCGTGCAATCTCTCTTCACGGCATTTACTCTGTTCCAAAAACCTAGCCCTAAACCAATTTTTTTTTTTTGCCAATTGAATTTTTTTTTCTTTTGTTAAAAACACACAGCCTATTTAACGTGGAATATAATATTCGCTTGTATTTTCAGGCAGTATTTTGACGATTTGATGACAACGTTGCTCTAATCTAATAAATAAAAAGACGCTAAAATAGCATATAGCCTATAATTGAAGATAATTATTACATCTGTGTTTTCCCCTTAGGCCAGTGTTATCAATGCAAAGATAAGACTTATCTCATAGCTCTTGAAAGCGCAGATAACGCACCACTTCATCCGGAGTTTTTCCTGGATTATTTTTGGAGCAGCATTCTTCACCTCAACGACGAGAACATTCGCCTAACGGACCAAATATTACTTCTGTAACATTCTTTGTCAACTTCGCTACAGTCCGACCGCAACAACAAGAACGCCCCAATAAAAAACAGCAACAAAAAACATGAACACATGCTTAATTTCGTATTAAGTAGGCTACAAAATGACGTAATTATGTATAGACATAGATCTCTAATAGGTTCGCCTTTATCTACCAGCGCAGGTAATTTTGCCTAAGAATTTCACTTTAATTCCCAAAAATACTTTTTAAAAATATCCGTTGCTACCCCTTTAATCGCATTGTCGACAAGAAAAGTTGTGCACATTCTTGGCAATTACCCCCACGCACTTGACAGCTTTTACCCAGTGTTACCACCACAATTGCGCTTTTCTCTTTGAGATGCCCCGCATCGGAGCCCAGCAGTGGGCGAATATAAGTGCACGTTATACGCATCCTCACCAATGGAAATCGTGCGCTTGTCCCCGCTGGCTGGCGGCAGGCAGGCAGGTGTTCGAGAGCAGTGGCTGGAGGTCTCTACAGCTGGGGCATTGGAGGAGACGCCAAAACACTTTTTTTCCCCAAGCGAAGGAAATAAGCCACCAAAGTGTCAAATTCTTCGATACTCGCACGTTTCCTTTTCTTTCCCGGGATTCATATCTTTATTCCACGGCGCGTAAAAAGTTTCAGCAGGGACTTGCGCAAGGGAAGCCAGACTCAATGGAAAAAGGCGCAAACTGTTGACTGACGAAGCTGTGCGAGGCACTGCGACTTTCTCAGACACGCACAACCACGTGACTGGGAGTCGCTAATGGACCGCGCAGCGCTGCTGCAATCTCCTGGGGTGAATTACCTCAGATACACAAACGTGACTACATCCGAAACTGCAATTACCGACAGCATTCATGTCCGCTGCAAACTCCGAATAGTGTGAAGACAAAAGAGGTCTGTGAAGCCTAAGCTGCAAGTGAAATGTCAGAGAATAATGCTGTGTTGTCCTTCATGATGAAATCATGCATATCAGATCCTCCAGCTTTTCAATCTCAAACTACACAAAGGCTTTTTAATAAATATTTTTCCATGTTCTCCAAAAAGTGCTTAGGCAGTAGGCCTACTTAGCCTACAATGTAAATCGATATTGCTAGCTGCACTAAAACGGTAACAATGGAGTAATTAACTTACACGCAGGTAAACACAAAATTACACTTATACAAATGTACATGATGCAAGATGGGTGGAATAAATGCTGTTATTTTTATTTTTTGCAATTTCAATTTTGATTACTGTTGATTATTATGCATTAACCCACTTCAGTGGTTGAAGCGGCAAGTGTATACATTGCACTACTGCTACATCCACCTTAGGGCAGGGGTGGGCAATCTTATCCGAAAACTGGCCATAGTGGGTGCAGGTGTTTGATTTCGCCCAGTGCTAAGACATCTGGTGCAACCATAGACTGTATAAAAATAGGGTGCGACTAATGGTTTTCAATGAAACCCTTGACGAGTAGAATCAGGTGTCTTGGTGCAGAGCTAAAACAAAAACCTGCACCCACACCGGCACTTTTCGGATTAGATTGCTCCCCCTGCCTTAGGGCTTTAAGACACAAGACCGATTCTGCCTGGCAATGGGGATTTTTATGGAAACTGAACGGTAGACAGGCGGGGCGGGGGGGGGGGGGGGGGGGGGGTGTGTCTTAAAGGACCCAGCTTATAGGCCTACTCATTGCAAGAGCAGGTTGGGCCCTGTCTGTGGCCTAGGCATCGCATCGGCAGTTAAAGTTTTGGTTGTGTCTTTTGCCAACACGATGGTGATGCAACTGGCCTCATTCCATGAGGAAAGGGTGGGCTCAGGTTGGCAGGGGAGTACTGCTATAGTACCCCCTAACTACCCAAAATGCAACTATTGTTTACCAGTTGTCCTCGGTGACCAATGTGCCTCATATGGTATTGGCACTAGTTCTCCTGTAGTACCCAGTGTAGCTTAGACAGTGGATAATAGTTAGAAGAGAGTATTGGTGGAGTGCACATGAAACCCGGGCAGATTCAGGGCTCACGTTGTGGGTGTGGTTGTGGGTGTGGGTGTGGGTGTGGTTAGTATAACGTTGGCATGAAAGGATGGTAAAATTGGCACATCCGAAGAGGAGAAAAAGGGGAAAAAAAATTATCCTCTCCAAAAAATGTGCTGTGACCTGTCGGATGTCATGTTTTATGCTTTCTTCAGCCAACAGCGTGTTTAAGTACAGAGCAATGTCGACTGGTGCGAGTACCTTCTCATTGTGTTGGGTATAGTGACTGCTGCGGTCACATGTGACGAGTTCTGAAAGGTGTTGCTATGGGCAGCAATGTTATCTTTTTTTTTTTTTTGTATTGTGGCAGTTTGTTTTCATGGTAACTGGCAATCCCATGAGATAAACAAACACGCTCCCACAATGCAAGCCTCTGTCCTTTTTTTTTTTTTCTCTCTCGATTGACCTCTTTTTAAACCTTTATGAATTTTTCTTGAGGAATGAACTCTTTATTGGTTCGAGTACTCGAGTGCCGCACGGGAACGGGAGTGTGGTGAAGTCAGAGAGCGGGGCAGACATGGTGGTTTTTTCATCGAACGCTCCTGAAGGACCCCAGTTTTGTCTTTTAAACTGCATTCAGGAGACCGTGGCCAAAGAATAATGTGAAGAAGCCAAGGGCACCCGGCTCTAATGGATGTGAAAGCTCTGGTGAGCCCTCGCTGGCAGAGCAATAAGACGGCCATTGTCCCGAAGTAGGTGTGGGCGTACTTTCCCTGGGGGGGTGGGCTGGGCTGGGGGGGTGGGAGGGGTTTGTTGCTAGGCGCCGAGTCCCAGCTGTTGCATGCGTGTCTTCTCTAAGCCCTGAGAGACTGCCATTGTTACACAGGTCACCGGGTGTGCTTATCACAGACATAATGAAATTATTAGAGACTACCTCACGTGTACCCATCCTATACCTCACGTGTACCTATCCTATACCTCACGTGTACCTATCCTATACCTCACGTGTACCCATCCTATACCTCACGTGTACCTATCCTATACCTCACGTGTACCTATCCTATACCTCACGTGTACCCATCCTATACCTCACGTGTACCTATCCTATACCTCACGTGTACCTATCCTATACCTCACGTGTACCCATCCTATACCTCACGTGTACCCATCCTATACCTCACGTGTACCTATCCTATACCTCACGTGTACCCATCCTATACCTCACGTGTACCTATCCTATACCTCACGTGTACCCATCCTATACCTCACGTGTACCCATCCTATACCTCACGTGTACCCATCCTATACCTCACGTGTACCTATCCTATACCTCACGTGTACCTATCCTATACCTCACGTGTACCCATCCTATACCTCACGTGTACCTATCCTATACCTCACGTGTACCCATCCTATACCTCACGTGTACCCATCCTATACCTCACGTGTACCCATCCTATACCTCACGTGTACCCATCCTATACCTCACGTGTACCCATCCTATACCTCACGTGTACCCATCCTATACCTCACGTGTACCCATCCTATACCTCACGTGTACCCATCCTATACCTCACGTGTACCCATCCTATACCTCACGTGTACCCATCCTATACCTCACGTGTACCCATCCTTCTCTGTCCGGTTGCGGCGGTGAAATCATGCTGAGGCAGCTTTCACTACGAAACCCTTCGCTCTGAAAATATGTGGAAATAAAGCAGAAATCCCTCTGCGGTGAGATGACGGAAGGATTTGACTCCGGACTCCGGTCGAGTGGGGTGGTGCGCTGCTGTTGTTTACTTAAGAGAAGCGCTTTAAATTAGCCACTCCGCTAAAAATCCAGTTGAGAAATGGGGTCATTGAATTTGTGTGCACAGTAAATCATGCCGGGTGTCCAGTCAGCACATAGATGCATGAAAGAATGCCATGCGAATGTGATTAATTACATTATTCCTGAGTCACATGTGGGATGAGCAGTTGGGCTGTCTGGTCTACTGAGGCTTTCTGAACTAATTATTTTTGTTTGCCCTGAATTTCAGCTTGTTCTTGCAAGTCCTCAAGCAAAGGGTGGGGTTTGGTGGGAGTCCAGGGGGATATTCCACAAAGCAGGATTACTGAGTTAGCTGGATAGCTGCACTGAGTAAAATCCGGAACAGCTCTTTTTTTGCTTCAGTCCATGTTCCAAGATTTGGGAGGGTTCCGGTTTTTACCCAGTGCAGTTATCCAGCTAACTCAGTAATCCTGCTTTGTGATACAGGCCCTGGGGGGTATTTCACAAAGCAGGATTACTGAGTTAGCTCGATAACTGCACTGAGTAAAACCTGGAACAGCTCTTTTTACTTCAGTCCATGTTCCAGATTTGGGAGGGTTCTGGGTTTTACTCAGTGCCGTTGTCCAGCTAACTCAGTAATCCTGCATTGTGGGAAACCCCCCAGACCTACTTGAGTAGTTTGAAATAGGGAGTATATTCTTCTTTTGCAGTAGCTAGCAAAGATTATTCATTGTTTTTGCATCATTGAGAAGCCTGTCAATTAAAATAAGGCCCATTAATGTTCACTTGATGTCAGCTAAGGTAGCAACTCTACTTTTGTAAATGTTTTAAGTTTTATTTCACAATCCTGTTTCTTTATCATGTCCAAAGTACTTTAATAATATAAAATATCTGATTCTTTTAATTATTCCTTGTAAAGTGGTATTGGTAATGGTTCTGAATTAGACATAATTAAGAAAAGAGCAATTTACAGAAAATATGTGACCCTTAATACAACTGAAAAAGCTTCATCATGTAACGAAGCTTCAGGCAGGCAGTCCACCGTTCTCTCGTATTTATTGTCAGTATTTAGACGGCAGGGAAGCAGAGAACAGAAGGTGCCATTATGGTGGGGGAATTGAACCCCCAAATCGCCACGAGGGAGATATGTTTATGGGGTTGAGAGTCACCCGCCTAACAGGCTGCTCCAGATGTCTCGCCTAGAGGGAAATTTTAATCACACGCCTTCGTAGCTGAATCTGGTGATCACCAGTGAAATGAATAGCTCTTCTCTCATTCCACAATTTCTTTATATTTAATTTCTGTTGGGTTATTCAGTTACAATCACATGAACAACTCTAAATGTTGTAGTTTCAGAAAGGAATGCTGGGTCTTTGAACATTTTGCCAGTGATGTTCTTATGCATGCGTGTGTGTGTGTGTCTGTCTGTCTGTCTGTCTGTTTGTCTGTCACTGCTTAGTTTCTGAGGGGTGTTGGCGGTTCAGGTAAAGGCCCTTGTGAATGGGATCCTAGGAGTCGGGA
This sequence comes from Synaphobranchus kaupii, assembly GCA_029718625.1. Lineage (NCBI taxonomy): Eukaryota > Metazoa > Chordata > Actinopteri > Anguilliformes > Synaphobranchidae > Synaphobranchus > Synaphobranchus kaupii. The sequence continues at coordinate 66,198,801 of CM056384.1, read as the reverse complement.
GGACTCATAAAAACATTACTTCTCTAATGTAATCGAGAAGAACTTTGGAATGAAGAACAAACTTTGTGATAATCTTGCAATGCACACCAAGTCTGTTTTTCTGTATTGTGTGGGATATGTCATTTGAGTTGCTTATTTTAAAATTAACGTTGTCTTCGTTAATAACATATTACATGTGGTTCTGAACTTCGATAATGACTGCAGTTTATTCTGCCCAGTTTAATTGGAAGAAACGTGTTGGGTATTGTTGTTAGCTTGGAATATGAAATGTTTTATGCCTAAAAAGCAAAGCATGTTCTGCAATCACCCTGCTATATCCAGACATCCCCAAGTGTCAGATATAATGATTCCCAATTATGGATAAAGAGGGCAGTGCAGTATAGGAACTGGACTTGCAGCTACAGGGTTGTAGATTTCATTCACAGGTGGAGCGCTGCCATTGTTCCCTTGAACAAGGCGCTTAACCTGTATTACCTCTGTAAATATCCAGCTGTATACATGTATTGTATATAACATAATGTGGGCTGTGTTTTCTGAATGCCTTAAATGTAAGTGCAGGGGTGTGGAATTCCCTGGGCACAGTCACACCTCAACTGAGTCCTGTGGTATAATACCTGTGTGTTACCAGCGTGTAAAATGCCAGTTCAATAGCATCATTGCATTTGATCCTGTTTAAATTTGTCCATTCCATAGATTACATGTCTGAGAACAGAAAAGGTAAAAAGAGTTCATTCTGTATTGTCAATCTGAAAAACAAATGGGTAAACTGAGAAGAATGACAATGGAATAGCCTACTTTTGCTGTGTAGGCTAGAGACAGGTATGGTGCAATATTAGAAATCTCTATTACCTACAGAACTGTCATCTGTATATAGACTATATAGACATCTGTATATAGACCATATAAACATCTGTATATAGACCATATAAACATCTGTATATAGACTATATAGACATCTGTATATAGACCACATAGACATCTGTATATAGACCACATAGACATTTGTATATAGACAATATAGACATCTGTATATAGACTATATAGACATCTGTATATAGACCATATATACATCTGTATATAGACTATATAGACATCTGTATATAGACATATGTATATAGACAATATAGACATCTGTATATAGACTATATAGATATCTGTATATAGACATCTGTATATAGACCATATAGACATCTGTATATAGACATCTGTATATAGACTATATAGACATCTGTATATAGACTATATAGACATCTGTATATAGACCATATAGACATCTGTATATAGACCATATAGACATCTGTATATAGACCATATAGACATCTGTATATAGACCATATAGACATCTGTATATAGACTATATAGACATCTGTATATAGACTATATAGACATCTGTATATAGACTATATAGACATCTGTATATAGACTATATAGACATCTGTATATAGACCATATAGACATCTGTATATAGACCATATAGACATCTGTATATAGACCATATAGACATCTGTATATAGACTATATAGACATCTGTATATAGACCATATAGACATCTGTATATAGACCATATAGACATCTGTATATAGACCATATAGACATCTGTATATAGACTATATAGACATCTGTATATAGACTACAGGGGAAAACAGGAAATCATAAATGTGGTCCTCGACCATACACCCTCTGACAGGCAACAAAGCAAAAAATTAATTTGAATAAGTTAGAACTTTTATTCATGTGTATCTATTAGAAAAAGAAAAATGTTGACCACATTCTCCACAAAATAAGGTGTAAAATACAAAAAAAAAACTACAAAAAAGAAAAGAAACTAATAATATATAAAATCATGTAAAATATTAAGGTCTAACAAAAATAATATTTTTTTAAACTTATGTGAAGATAGTCACTTGAGCACAATCTGCATGCGTTGAAAAATACTTATTTCTTTTTTTTTTGCAATGTGCAGACAGCATTTTTATTTTTCTTGTGAAATTTCTTGGCTGCATGCACCTGCTGGAAGAATTCTTTATTTATTTTTTGATGAAGCACAACACTAATCTAAAATGTATTTTATTTTCTATTGATACAGTGTTTTTGTTCTGACATGCACCTGTTACCCTCTGACCACTGACAGTCTGTTGTTATGTATAACACAGTGCTGTTTTTGCGATGTATCTCTGTGTTTATATGTTTATAGTCTATGTTCATGTTGACAGCTATGTGAGCGGGACAGGACCTTGCCTGTGTTGGAAAATATGTATGTGGATATGTGTTGCAAGTTTCTGACATTTTCATTTTGTTTAAAAAAAATTATTTGTATAATAACCTTTCTTCGCAATTTTCATGAACTGTATTTATAGGCTATGTGCGCACTGGTCATTTTAGTAAGTAATGAGTATGATTAAATAGGCTATTATTTATGAAGTACTGGAAGTGTGTTATGCTTGGTAGAGGTAAAGTTGTAACGACAGACAAGGGATGAAATGGTTGTCATATTTCAGTAATTGTTGATTATGATAATGATTGGGGCTTCCAATTAACACTTTGGGTTACATGAATAGTTGTTGTTCTACACTGTACCTGTGCTGGTAGGCTTTTTGTCACTGCACAGTATCAGGTAATGGAGACGCGAATGTGCTGAGCTATTGCAAATGGTCGTCATTATAATAGTGCGGTTTTTCAGTAGAATGTGCAGTAGCCTGCATAGGCTACAATGATCCGTCACCGTTTCTAACCACAATTTATAGTTGCAATTATGGGATGGAAAAAATGTGAATGCATGTGTAAATCTTATTCTGAAAATTGGAATATACGTCACCACCAAATTATAATTTTGGGAATAGAGCACGTAGCCTACAGTTCTGTGGGACAGAGGTAGGCATCGTCCCCTGTTGCCGCTAAACCAGCTTGCCATCCCAAGGGACCGGGTGACATCACCGACGCACCCAGCCGTCGACGTGGACATGAACGTGATGATGAAAAAGGAAACACCCCTCCTCTTCTCTTCCGGTAACCCCGAGATGCAAACAAAGGGGTGCGGCCAGCAGGGACATAATCGCGAGCTTTTTATTTGGCGCCCGAGCTGCGGGTCAGACCCTCTGGATTCGCAATCCCATTGGCAGACTGTAGACAAAAGGCGGGTCTACGGGAGGAGCCTACGGGAAGCGAAAGTGTCAATGTCAAACGGCGAAACCAGCCTGGATCAGCTGTTTCGAAAGATTACGGCAACGTCCACTGATAAAACCTCCAGGGACACAGTGCAAACGGTCTGGCAGCAGACGTCGCGGAGCGCATCTTCTCAAGGTAGGCTACGTAATTTCGGTGACATTAATAAAGCGTGCGTTTGCATCGCTTCAGTTAAATCTAAAGCCTTTGTTCCTTTGTGAATTAGCTACATTTGCATAGCTGGTATAATAACCTACTATAAAGGATGTAGCCTACTTGCTGCAACTCATTTTCTAGGATGAAAATGCTGTTTTGTAGGCTACGGTTTAGCGTCATCTTTCTGTTTACGTGCGACACCTGTTGTTGGTTAGCTAAGCTACTAAGGCCTTTGGTTTTAGCTAACGCTTGCTGCTATTTGCCAGGCAAAACTTCTTAAACTTCAATAAAATTCATAAAATGAATAAATCGTAGCGTCATCTGCTTTCTTTGCTTTGATGCTTTGAGCGATGATGCTATAGGCTACTTTACGACTCGACCCGATTCGTCTGGACCCGAAACGATGGTTTATCGCATGTGCTCTCTCACAGGAACCATGAATACACTACCGAGAAAAAGTGTGCTTGCACTGTGCAGAAACACCAGCACCTGCGTCGTGAAAATTCTTTCCGGTCGTACGGGTCACCCTGCAGCCCGCTCGCCTAGCACAGCGTGCCTCGGGGCAGTGCGGGTTTGCCACACTGGGACCGGAAACTCCAAAAACAAGAACAGCGTCAGCACCAAGAAGCGTGGTTATGACATCACTAGGAATCCTCACCTGAACAAGGTAAGTGCAACACTGACACTTCACACACACACACCCTAAATTTTAAGTTATATTTAATAACGATTTATCGTTTTGTCGGAGAATGTAACAAAGGTCCTGCAGATAAGACTTATCCAGCGCGACTTACACAGCTTACAAGTGTTTGGGTCGAAATGTTGCACCTTTTTTTTGTCAAATACACCTGTGTGCCATTTAGAGTGATGTTGTGGAATAATAATTTTTGTGTGTTTTTTGAAAATGCAGGGTATGAACCTTGAATATATTTAATATTAAAGAGTAACTAGCTACACCCACTGTCTCAGCCTGTCTCCGCCTATTACACAATTTTGAAAAATACTTTGTGGGGTGAGCGAGGGAGAGGGGTGGGAGCGCAGGATCTGTGTCCATCGTCATTTGCATAAATTAACGTACATTGTACAAATTATTTCGTGGAAACGCGAAGGCGAAACGAAAGTAACGTAGCGGGTCTAACCAATCAGGTGCCGGCTGTTTCCGTTGTGGGCGACAACAATTATCCATATGATGTAGAGGTACCTCCAAAGAGGTAGTCTGACATCACGATTGGGGCGGTGTGGGGAGCAGAAAGGAAATTTCAACCATTAGGGGCAGCACAAAGACACTTTTTTACCAGTTTCTTCTGATATACAATATTATTTCAGAATTGTTGAAATAACAGAATGCATGAATAAGTTTCATTATAAGGTATGCATACAAACACGTTTACAGCGGAGATAAAAAAAGTGATCTAGAGTGTAGTTACCCTTTAAAGCATAAGTCTTCTGATGTGAAGCATCCCTAAGAGTGGAGGAGTTAAGCTTACAGATGAAGTGATGACTATAATGGTTCCTCCCACTCTGGCAGGTCATTATAAAGCCCCCACCCCCAAGATGGTTTCAGAATGGTATGGTCCATTTTGGTCCAGATTTTATTTGAAGTCGTTTACATTTTCAAGTTGTACATTAAAACAGCGTTACAGTAAAATGTGCAAAATCTATATAACACACTGTACTTAATTTAAACGAATTACACAATAAAATGGAAATGAGCAGAGCATAGAGTGGGCCTGAGAGATGGCATTATTATTTATTGCTGGGTTATTGGTACATGCCAGGGGAGGATTATTTGATTGTAATGTAAGGCATGTTGTAAGCCTAGGGTTGCTGTTGGACCTTTCTGGTCAGAGCTATGAACAGACCTATGAAACAGTAAAAATATTCTTAAAACGGTCATATGTTTAATAGGATCTCGGCTGTGGTATTTGACATGAAATACTACTATCTATGCCAGAGGTGGGCAACGAGGGCCGTATCTGTTTCATGCCAATTTATGGCCTTAATTACTAACATTCATGGCATCTAACATTTTAGCTACCTTTCTTGATAAGCGCATGAATGACAGCCGAAGACTGTTATGTCCCTATGTAAAACATTTTACCGTGATCCAATCTACTAGTGAACCAGTGTTGGTGTGTACAACCAATTAGCACATTTAGGGTAATTGGTGGAAACAGAAAAACGGCCCTCCAGGACCGGAATTGGCCACCGCTGCTCTACGCACTGCAAGGTCTGGGTGGCATTCCTGCTGAATGTTGCGGTGGTTGGTCTGGACGCGGGAGGGACGTTGGGTGACATTCCCGTATCGGGCAGACCTGTAACGGCCCCTTGCCTGGTTGTGTGGAGGGGATTAGTTCCAAATGCCTTCCGTATGACTGTCAGAGATGAGTGAGTGCATGCACTGCTCTCCAAGGGTGGACACAGGCGTGGCAAAAGGAGGCCGGTACTGATTCGTCCAGCATGGACATGCCTCCTGGGATACATACAGTACCTATGTGCATAGCAACCTTTTGACTTAATTTTTTAACTTTTTTCCTGGGAGGAAAAAATAAATAAAAAATCGTGCCTCATCCGGGGGTAAAGGTAGCCAATGACAGATTGTGCATTGTTTATCACAAATGATGTCACACAGTAATAATGTGATTGCGCAGGTCAGCCCTTTTGCAGTGATCCTTTAGCAGCCCTACAACTGCCAGTATTTGCCTCGGATCCATAAACTCCCAAGTGACTCATTCTTTTTTTTCAGTAAAAAAAAAAAAAAAAGATTTAAAAAAAGTTATTGATTGACGTGTCGATGTGTGGTTAGATGTAAAGAAATGAGGGGTACAGAGGAGATGTTGGGGTCTTGCGCCCACAGTCAGTCATTAATTTTACACCTCGTTAAATGCAGTTTAAGATGGGCTGCTCCTGGCAAATATTTCAATACCAGTTTTTAGAGTTTGCGTGGTACTGAAACCAAAGATTTGATGGTATTTTTTCCAAGATTTCTGTCAAGGAAGTAGGAATTGGTAATAATTAGGGTAGGAGTTGTCTGTAATTGGGATCACTTAAGGGTCAAGGTTGAAGGTCAAAAACAGATGACTAAAGATGGTAAATGGGACAGATCTACAGTTACAGAATCTAGTAATTTTACCAACTATCCAGGAGGATTAAAGCAAATGGAGTCTGTGAGGTGAAATTATTTTGGAAATTGTTTCTGTTTGCAAACAGTTAGTGCAGAAATTGTAAAAGGATTTTAAAAGATTTTTGGAGAAATTAGGCATTAGACTTATATGGTATATCAATGAGATGATATATCGATGGAAATAACAAGGCATACATATGTAAAAAATGTGCATGTGGTGATGCTTTGTCCCCATTTATAATACAGTTAATAATCAGCCAGGCTGAGACGCAAACAATTTTTCAGCTGAAAGGTTGGCCATTTATCTGCTTGACTACAGGGGCATCACAAATGAGACGAGATTCATTGCCAGGGATTGATGGTGTCAGTGGTACATGTAAATGGCCACATGTTCGAGTCTACTTGCTCATACAAAGAGATGAATGGCCCTCGTTTTACTGTTATCTTGAACCCCAAATCAAAAGAGCAGGTTTTAACCTTTTGTTGGGTTGTTTTTCTGTTAATGATTTGTGGGATATTGTATGCAATATTTATTTGTGTAGTTAAGGGATATCACTCAAATAAAATAAATGTGCTCTCACTCATTGTCCATTTGTTTTTGTCATCTAGCCTGCATTTAAAATGTAAAACACATTAGTCTTGCTTATCCAGTGTAACTCTATTATATCCAGTAATTTACAGTGCATCCGGAAAGTATTCACAGCGCTTCACTTTTTCCACATTTTGTTCTGTTACAGCCTTATTCCAAAATTGATTAAATTCATTTTTTCCCTCAAAATTCTACACACAACACCCCATAATGACAATATGAAAAAAAGTTTTTTTGAGATTTTTGCAAATTTATCAAAAATAAAAAAATAAAATTTCTCATTTACATAAGTATTCATACCCTTTGCTTTAACATATTTTTAAAGTATCATATTTCATATTTGGTTGCATATCCTTTACATGCTGTTACTTCCTGAAGTCTGTGACCATCAACATCAAAAAACTGTCGATATCTTATTTTCAGGTACTGTTACAAGCGATACTATAACCTCTCTGCATTTGAATGGATCTCTATGGAAATTGGGGGGTGAGACTAGATTCAGCTGTAAATTACACTGGTACAGTATGGAACACATGGCTGGCTAAATGGCTGTAAGTTATCAAGGGTCTGAGCTATCAAACGAGCCCCAAACCATCACTCTGTTGCCAGATATGGAGTAGATGTGGATGGATCACTGCAAGGGTTATTTCTCCGGACTCATTTTCCTATAGAACTCTATGGGGAAAAAAGTCAGGAGAAACAACCCTTAAAGTGATCCATCCACATCTACTCCATATCTGGCAACAGAGTGATGGTTTGGGGCTCGTTTGATAGCTCAGACCCTTGATAACTTACAGCCATTTAGCCAGCCATGTGTTCCATACTGAACCAGTGTAATTTACAGCTGAATCTAGTCTCACCCCCCAATTTCCATAGAGATCCATTCAAATGCAGAGAGGTTATAGTATCGCTTGTAACAGTACCTGAAAATAAGATATCGACAGTTTTTTGATGTTGATGGTCACAGACTTCAGGAAGTAACAGCATGTAAAGGATATGCGACCAAATATGAAATATGATACTTTAAAAATACGTTAAAGCAAAGGGTATGAATACTTATGTAAATGAGAAATTTTATTTTTTTATTTTTAATTTGCAAAAATCTCAAAAAAACTTTTTTCATATTGTCATTATGGGGTGTTGTGTGTAGAATTTTGAGGGAAAAAATGAATTTAATCAATTTTGGAATAAGGCTGTAACAGAACAAAATGTGGAAAAAGTGAAGCGCTGTGAATACTTTCCAGATGCACTGTAAGGTTCTGATGTATAGCCGTGCAATGAAGCCAATTTCAGGTAATTCAATGAATATTGTTCAAGTTTACATATAGAACTAGGCCTAATCCCTGTGCAAGTAGCTTCTATCTGTGCCTGTTTATACCTCCAAGCACTGTCCCTGTGCTAATTTCCATAAAAACACATTTCATTTGTCTCAGGTTAACATGATTCAAATATTCTGAAGGGTGAATACAGACCCAACAGCCACCTGTATCAAAATTCACTGCACAAGTTCCTCCAGGAAATGAGAGAGGAAGTCTGGCACGAAATGCCTGCCAAAGTACAGCCCTGTGATGTTATGTTGGCATGTTGTAAAATTCCTAATGCGCTGTGTGGTGCTCAATGCAGCTCCCTCACTGTCATGTCTGAGTTTCGGAAGACTGCTGATGGATGGAGCTCATTAGACTGGCATCGGAGAGAGCTCCCTGTGTGTCGCTGAACGGAGCCTGTCGCTTTGCGTGTGCGAATTTCCTAAATGGGACGGCTTCAGGCTCAATTAACCTTTTTAGAGCTTTTGTTCCTCGCTAGCCTTGTCGTCTCCGGCTGCATACACGCTGTGTCGGACATACAGTTGAAGACGGAAGTTTACATACACTTAGGTTGAAGTCATTAAAACTAATTTTTAACCACTCCACAGATTTCATGTTGGAAAACTATAGTGCAAGTAATCTACAATCTACTTTGTGCATGACGCAAGTCATTTTTCCAACAATTGTTTACAGATTATTTCGCTTTTAATTCACTATATCACAATTCCAGTGGGTCAGAAGTTTACATACACTAAGTTGACTGTGCCTTTAAATTTTTAATATTTGATCGCATATCCTTTGCATGCCATGACGTCCTGATGTCTGTGACCCAACAACATCAAAAGACTCTTGATATATTATTTTCTGGTACTCTTACAAGCGATACTATAACGTCTTTGCATTTGAATGGATCTCTATGGGAATTGGGGGGTGGGACTAGATTTAGCTGTAAATTACACTGGAACAGTATGGAAACACATAGTTGGCTAAATGGCTCCAAGTCATCAAGGGTCTGATGTATCAAACAAGCCTTAAATCATCACTCTGCTGCCAGAAATACAGTAGATATGAAGTAGATGTCCTAACTGACTTGCCAACACTATAGTTTGCTACCATGAAATCTGTGGAGTGGTTAAAAATTTGTTCTAGTGACTTCAACCTAAGTGTATGTAAACTCTCGACTTCAAGTGTACTACACGCTGTGTCGGACCCTGATCAACTTCTCTTGTTCAGCTGGGGTTTTCAGGATGTGTTCCTGGTGAGCGTGTCCAAGGCGGTGGTTGCTGACATGGCAGATTAAATACTGCTGATTCAACACGTGTAGAGGAAAGGGAGAGAGACAAATCACAGTTTGCTCTTAAACTCTTTTAGGGGAGAAAAAGATGAACTGCAAGCGTTCATATCAAGATCTATGTTGGGCAGAGGAGATGGGTCTTTTATTAGGGGCTGAAGATTATTCTCCACAGCGAGCCGCTGTGAGTTGACGAGAGTTTTTATCGTTGGTTGAAGATTATATTCTGCACAGCGAGCCATTTTTGAGTTAATGCACCATTCCAACGATAACTATTTTATAGTGTAAACATATTCATTTGTGTTTAAACGGAGAGCTGGTGTCAGTGTGTTTTTTTTTTAATACCTGAGAGTTGTAAGCAGGGGTGAAATTAACACCCTCCACCAGCCAAATGCTGGTAAATTTTGATTGTGGCTGGTAATATTTTGTACTCTAACAGCAACTTTGGCAGGTAACCAATCAGGGCCATGTTCTTCAGAACACCTGGAAACCCCCAAAATATAGAAAATATCATGAACTAGCAAAAACACTGTTCCGGGTTTTACTCAGCGAAGTTTGCCAGCTAACTGAGTTAGGAACTGGGTGGAACTGGGCCCAGGTTGTGTTATATGGTAAAAGGTTAATGTGGCTGGTAAAATGTTGCAAATGGCTTGTGATTTCTAGAATCCACGAGCCACTCTGGCCAGTAGGTGAAACAGTTAATTTCATGCCCTGGTTGTAAGTGTGTAACACAGCTTTAGTACTGAGGGTGGGGCAGTGGGGTAAGAGAATGCAGCAGGGGCACATTGGGGCAGATGCGTCTCTTTCTACAAATAGAGGAACTGCAGGAGAGGGCGGAACCCAGGAGCTAAAATAAGTTTATTTATTTTCTTTTTTAAAAAGGGTGATTAAATATTTGGGAGGAGAAATGCTAGCCAGTATGTGCGAGCAAACCCTCTGACAGTGGCCGATGTGACCACTCATTTTTATGATCTAACCCATGAGCTTGTTAAACCGCGCTGTCATTGGCTTGCTATAGACTGGTGGTGGATGCTCGAAAGTTACAAGCGGTGGTGGTGTTATTTTATTAGTGATTTGCCGAAAGTAATAATATGCTTTGACAATTCTGTACTTGGTGAAGACGTGCTAATAAATCGCCTTTTGAAACTGGAGAGAGACCATTAAGGAAGTGGAAAGAGGAAGAGAGTTTATATGTTCTTTAGCGCTAAAGCTCCGAAACATTCACGTTGGGGGAAAAAAGTCTCGCCTGACAGACTCTGTTACGGGAAATAAGTGTTGAATAGCAGATACTCTTTTAAAGTTACAGACGGAATTGCGGTGGAAGTTGATCAGAACTTGGAGAATGTCCAATCTGAGGAAGGCTTTGTGCCAGAGGCTCTGTGAAATCTCTTGTTAATTCCTGTTAATACTACATGGAATGAACGCAGTGTGAGTTTAAAACAGCCCGTTATGTGAAATGGAAATGGAGAAGCAGTATATTGTTTTTGATGGTTGGCTCTTTCTCTTTTCTTTTGAAAAGCTCTGAGCTGTGAGAGATGTAAGACTTGAAGTCTCATGGCTGTTGGACTGGGGGACCCCCTTGCTGTTTTTGGGGGGGGGGGTGTGCACAGCTGCACTGCTCAGCGCTTGCCCCAGATGTCCCAGCATCCTGTGCGGGATGGGGGGTTCCTCCCAGCGCTTGGGGATGTGTTAGTCACTGTGGGGGAGATATCTGCACAGCGCCAATGATTCATTTATCCTCGGCCTTCCTGAGAGACACGCCTCAGCATATGATGAAGCACAAATAAGAATAAGAGCCAATGAAAAGGCCAAAAGGTGCGTGTGTGCGTGCGCGCGTGTGCGCGTGTGCACGTGCACGCAAGAGGGTGTGTGTGCATGCATGTGCATATATGCGTGTGTGTGTGTTTGTGCACGTGTGTGTGTTTGTGCAGGTGTGACATGCATGTGAGGTTATTAGTGTGTGTGTGTGCGTGCGTGCATGTGCGTATATACGTGTGTTTGTGCAGGTGTGACATGGCATGTGAGGTGGTTAGTGTGTGTGTGTGTGTGCATGTGCGTGCCCGTATATACGTGTGTTTGTGCAGGTGTGACATGCATGTGAGGTTATTAGTGTGTGTGTGTGTGCGTGTGCATGTGCGTGCCCGTATATACGTGTGTTTGTGCAGGTGTGACATGCATGTGAGGTTATTAGTGTGTGTGTGCATGTGCGTGCGTGTATGTGTGTGTGTTTGTGCAGGTGTGCAAATGCACGTGAGGTAAATATTGTGTGCGTGTGTGCGGCTCACAATGGCTCAGCTATTGAAAGTGGATATTGGCCTGTTGAGCTAATACATGTAACCTGGGTCTACCGCACATGTATTTAGTTTTATTTTGTTGGCTGCAGACAGAGAATACCATCTGTCCTGGTGACTCAGGCCTGTCTGTAGAAATAGAAACCTGACCGTGTACCAGAGCCGCAGATCCATTACATACCACTCTGGCTTTTTCCAGATCGTTCCTCCCCCGTCTCTGTCAAATGGTTCACTCCCCTTATGGAAGAAAACGCTTTATCAAAACTTTCCACAGGGCCTACAGACATTGGGACTGGACCCTGTATTTAGATGTTATGGGACATTTGAGCACTTCTGCTCTGTCTGTGGTCACCCAGGAGTTTCTGTTGTCATCGTTGACAGTAGTTGGGCACCTAAGTCAGTGTCACTTTGTGAGACGATGGGGTTACAGAGCTGCTGAAATGCAATTTAACCTTTTTAATGTGCAAGATCACAAATTTGTGATTAGAATGTTCTTAACTGAACTGATGTAGCAATCACTCCTGGAGCTCTAGAACACTGACTTAGAATTTTGAAAAAAAATTCCAAAAAAAACCTACTCTTCAAAGGGTTAATCTCAACATTACGGTGAGGCTGTCAGGAAGCAGGGAAACTGTTCGCTGTGCTCTGTCGAGGAACGTTCTGAAACACTATAAAATATACCCACCTACGGGTGTGCTGTTAGTAATCTGCTGCTTGGATGTGAACATTCTGGGATATACATACTCTGTACACTGTCACAAAGGACTTAATTTTAGAATTTTGCTTTTGTTTAAACTCAAACTCAAACTGCGGCCGCAGTGTCTGCCAATTTTCGGTGTGTGTGTCCGGACTTAAGCAATTGATTGGTTGGATTCCAAGGCTGTCCAATTGTCTGTTGGCTGAAAGGGGAACCAGAGAGAACTTGCAGACATTGCAGTCTTCCAGGACTGGAGTTTAAGACCACAGGGGCCTGTATCACAAAACTGCACTGAGTAAAACCCAGAACAGCTCTTTGTACCTTAGTCCATGTTCTATATTTGGGAGGGTTCCGGATTTTACTGAGTGCAGTTATCCAGCTAACTCTGTGATCCTGCTTTGTGATACAGGCCCTTGGGGCGTATTCCACAAAACAGGATAATCAAGTTAGCCAGATGACTGAAATCTCACTAATGTGATTATACAGCCTTATCGTTCTCACAGTTATCTGGATAACTCGATAATCCTGTTTTTTTGGAACATCACCTTGGTCTGGACCATGTTCACTCAGGTTTTTCTTATTGTTTTTAAATAAACAAGTACATGGACCGTGTCTGTACATCAGATTTGTTTACACCATGCCACACGGAATGACTGGGGTCCTTTCCCCAGAGGGCATTACTTTGCTGTAATATAACGGTTCACATCATGATTTTCCTCTCATACCACTTTAAACATTATCTATATGCTCCAGTGTCATGCTACTCATCATTTTATCATTATTTGTCATTTTTCACCGTACATTCATAGTTATCTTCCTAGTTTTTTTTCCCCGTATGTATAATTATTTTATCATTGTGAGGGTTAAAGGTCATTGTTCAGTGGTAAGCAGCGTGAAAATGCTGCAGTTGGTTTTCCATGTTATTTTCTGTGCTGGTTCTGTGTCACGGCGCTCTCGGTACGTTCTGTGTCACGGCTGGGGTCATGGGTTCACAGGCTGGGCTGTCCAGGCTGAGTCCAACAGCTGGCTTCTGACCCAACCCCCCATCCCCACCGCCTCACGCTCACCCGGATTCTGTGTCACCGGACTGTCTCTGACCCTCGCTGACCGAGCCTCGCAGTGAGCTCACCACAGGAAGTGCAGTGAGGTCACCACAGGAAGTGCTGTGTGTGCTCCGGCCTAACGAGGCCTCCAGTGTTTTCCTGGGGAAAGACCCCGACGTGAGCGATTCCTCAGAGATTGTGGGCTGGGTGAACGGGTTTTCATCTGATTTCAAACAGCTATACTGTAAATTAAATTTTCTTTCCTGCTGGGAAATGGTTTTGTTTCTTCCTCCGATTGTGTGGAACTCATTATACTGGGTGTTGCCTCTCTTTTTCCAAAAGCACGCATGTAGGACAGTGCATTTTTATGTGCGTGCGTGCGTGCGTGCTTGCGTGCGTGCACAAAGTACAATGGCGCTTTGATAGAGGTTAAGGCTCCCTGTTGAAAACAGCGATTTTTGCATGTAACCTGAACAATATGAACGAAAGGCGTAACCAGTCAGCCCCACAATTCATCAGTCAGAATAAATAAAACCAGCTGTACTTTCATGTACTGAATTTACTGCGTGCAGATAGAGAGTCTGATAGAGATAAATTTTTTCTTTAGAAACCCTGATCCAGGATGTCTTGCGGTTACATATTTGCACCTCATTAATCAACTTTATACAGTTGAAACTATTGTTTTATGTGTGCAACAACCCTGCTGGTCCCTACCCAGGGCCATGTCTTTAGTAATCTTTGCCCACTCCGATTGCCTGCTTGGACCTTTTCAGCATAATGTAGACTAGGACCAATTTACCCTGCCATAATTATGTTTATTTTTTAACACAGTCTGTGCCATGTGCTTCTCATACCCTCCTACAGTGTATAACCGCATATACCTGCCTCCCTAACACATCTTACTGCACAGTATATCGTGCGTGCGTGCGTGTGTACATTATAGTTCCCTGGCCGTCTCCTGACGGGTGTAAATGGGGTACTCGTGAGGGGTGAGAGAGGCTTCTGTTTGGCCGCTGTTCGTTGTTCCCGTCGCCTCTCTAAGCCTGAGGTGAGGATAGGATAATGGCGGCCACACCTGAGGATGATCGATTCTCATCACGAGCCCCAGTCCTGTATGTAACACGAGTGTCTGGATCGTGATGGTGTAGTTTATCATGTCTTACTGACGTAGCCTTAAGACTTAGCCATAGCTTATACTGACATAGCCTTAAGACTTAGCCATAGCTTATACTGACATAGCTTTAATCTTATTGTGTGACTTGATGTTTATGTCTATGGACAGCAGTTACTTTATGATAGAACTGTACTTTATCTGACTTGTTTGTAGTCGTTTAAACGACCATCGGTTTGCACTTATTGTACGTCGCTGTGGATAAAAACGTCTGTAAAATGAATGTAATGCATCTGTCATTTTAGTCCATTGCTGCTTTCAACACTCAACGCAAGTTTCCGTTTTGTATATTTATTTTATTTATTTTTTGTTTTGTTTATCGTATTTTTTTGTTTAGATTGTTATGTTGCTCACATCTGGATTCAGGCCCGTGTTTTTATGTCCTCCCTCACGTGCGCCCCTCGCCACCCAGCATGGTGGCCACACCCAACACCATGTGCCACGTCACCTCGTTAGCCCCCCCCCCCCCCCGGGCAGACATGTCTGCCAGCTTCCAGTTTGTTACCTCTTGCCTCCTACGCAGTCGTTTCTTTGTGTTTGCTCCCTGTTTTAAACACTCTGGGACCACACTTTCTCAGTATCTCTGTGAATGAAGGACCGTTTCCAGCCCTCTTTAAACTAACCTGCTTCCCAGGTTAATACGGCCTGGAGAGAGATTGTGATGCGACCAGACTAATGACAAGTAAAAAAAAAGGGAAGTGGCAAACGTGTACACCCCGGTGGGATAACGTCCGAGCCGAGCCTGGAGTCACATGCACCCCGGTGTCACATGCACCCCGGTGGCGCAGCATTTATACGATTGTAACTTTGCGTACCTCCTGCTCTCGTAGTGTTTGCTTTCTGTGCGAAATGCACTTTTGCGAGAGGCTTTGGCTAAAAGCAGCTGCTCGATGACTAAATTATAAAAACTGTAAATTGCGGCATAGTTTAGGGACGGCCCCCTCCCCCCTCAGACCCTGGGATTAATTCCTGACGGCCCGAGGGCCCGTTTCTGTGTGTCACATCGTCCTGTTTATACACGTCGCTCCACATAAAATGAGTTTTGAGACTGGTGTTTATTTTTAATTGTTGGCCTAGAGACGGGGGTTTTTTATTTTAATTGATAATCTGCCAAGTCTGTGACGAAATTCAAGTCCTGATCTTGTTTACTTCTCCGCCCGCCCCGCCCCGCCCCAATGAAACCCTTTCCCAGTGATTCATCACTCGGGCACCTTTGTGGACACCTCTTCCTTAAACAGGGTGTGGGGTCAGAGGTCATTGTGCACTGTAGTGATGCTGGAAGCCCGGCTGTGCTGTTCACATGACCCTCACATCACCGGAGTCCTGGGAGGCAGAGACAGGAACCTGTCAATCAAATGACACAAAATACCTTGGGGGCAGTCCAAGAAAAGCACAGTTCCCTTGTGAACGTTGGGGGCGGGGGGGCGGGGGTGCAGTGGGCAGTGGTAGACTTGAGAGATGCATGCCGGTGACCGGAACCTTTTAGATTCCGGATTCTGACCGATTAAATGCACGTCTATTCATAGAAACCCAATTCCGTGACAGGACAGTACTGACCGGATGTATAGTGCTTGAAGTACCAGCTGTCTTGCACTGTGATGGAGAGCAGGTGAAACAAAATGGATAAACGTTTCTCTGTGCCTCTGGATTGGGGAGCAGTGAATACTTCAGTAATGAGCATTGAAACACATGAGAAGAACACACCCAGTATAAACTCTCACAGAACTGCAGTAAGTGGTACTCAAACACATAATCACACACCCAACAGTGCCACTGGGACAGACCAACTCACGCACGCACACACACACACACACACACATACCCAACAGTGCCACTGGGACAGACCAACTCACAGTCTCACACACACACACACACACACCCCCAACAGTGCCACTGGGACAGACCAACGGTGCAGTAATGAGTACTCTCTCTCACACACACACACACACACACGCACACACACACACCCAACAGTGCCACTGGGATCAGACCCACGCGCACACACACACACACCCAACAGTGCCACTGGGACAGTCCAATGGTGCAGTAATGAGTACTCTCTCTCACACACACACAGTGTGGAACGAGGCCTTTGGCATGTCACGCTCTCCCATCATAAACGTTTCGGCTGAATGGCCACGCCCCTCTTCACGTAGGCCTTCCTTTCAGATGTCCTGAGCCTCCCAGGTCCCTCTGAAACTAGCGAGGCGGGATTTGGAGCGTGCGTGGGCAGTGGGAAGTATTTCGCAAAGCAGAATTCCGACATTAACAACGTCACCGGAGAGGAAAAAATGAGACTCCGGGGCCAGGGGAGTGACTCAGAGCCTGTGACCCCCTTTTTTTCCGATTAAATGGCAACTTTTATTTAGCAGCAACTGCAAGCTCATTGTCCATGGATCCCCGGGTCTCTGATTAGGAGACATCAATGGCTCTGCGCGGCGTCCAGCCTGATCCGGTTGGGTCTGGTCCTGTAACCTCGAGCAACGGGCATGTTTACGCCCAGGCTTTGCTCAGGGAAACCTAGCGTTTGGCAGAGCGTCCGTGGTAAACACGGGAAACAGCTGGGGAATCTGTCTCGTACGGAGACATGGACGTAATTTCTCACGCTGAGGAACGCCATCTGCCTCTACCCCTTCTGACTGAGGATGTGTAAATAAAATCTTAAGATGGTTTCTTGTGCTTTGAGGGGATTTCCATGTCTTTTTTTGGCCCAGGAATTTAACGATGGAAAATTTGAAGTGTTTTGTTGTTTTAGTACTGTGGGGAAAGGTCACCCACATCACTAAATCTCTTGTACAAATACAAAAGTATGCAAATACCTGAGACTTAGAGGTGCAGTTGATCCATCATAACTGTAGCTCACGGTAACATTTGGCTTCTCATTTCCAGTTTGACTCCTAATTCTAAAAGAAAATGGGTCCTGTCGCTGTGCCAGGCATTGCCTTCACTGAGCTGAGTGTATATGGAGTAGACTGGAGGAGTATAACTCAAGTAGTCAAAGGCTGTGTCCGAATCAGAGCCCTATCTACTGCGTCATGTGTACTATGTACTAGTAGAAAGATTTCCTTTGTCTGACCTGTTTTGTAGTTGCTTCAATGACCTTCAGTGTGCACTTATTGTACGTCACTTTGGAGTGTCTGCCAAATTAATGTAATGTAGTATACTGCTTAAGGCATACTGTTTAGTGACATGCAGTATATCATCCGGGCATATTAAGAACACTCAATTTTCAGAATTGTTCCGTACTTAACTCAACTGGCATCCTCAATAGTAGGCAAGTGCGCTGATTCGGACACAGCCAAAAAGAAGGGGTGGAGTAGAGGTTGACTAAAGAACAGGACAGGGTGGAGTAGAGTTGGGACAGTAGGTGTTGCAGGTGGAGTAGAGTAGAGGATAGGATAGGATAGGAGAGGAGTGGGAGGTGGAGAGAGTTGTAATGTGTGCGTGTGCGTGTGTGTGTGTGTATGCAGGGCATGGCGTTCACTCTGGAGGAGCGGCTGCAGTTGGGGATCCACGGCCTGTTGCCCCCCTGCTTCCTCACACAGGACGTGCAGGTGCTGAGAGTCATGAAGAGCTACGAGATCCGCAGCAACCCCCTGGACAAGTCAGTCCTGCTCTGCCCCGCCCCGCCTACTGCCAACCGCCATGCCCCGCCCGCCTTCAACACGCACGCCCCGCCTCGCCCACTGACAACCGCCATGCCCCGCCCGTCTCCAACACCCACGCCCCGTCTCCAACACCAACACCCATGCCCCGCCTCCAATAACAACAGACAAGCCCCGCCTCCAACGGCAACAGCCATGCCCCGCCTCCACTGCCAACAGCCACGCCCCAGCCACACATCTGTCCTGAATGCATTCCCCCATGTGTGTGCGTGCATGTGTGTGTCTCCACAGGTACATCCTCCTCATGACACTCCAGGACAGGAACGAGAAGCTCTTTTACCGCCTGCTCACCTCCGACATCGAGGAGTTCATGCCCATCGTTTACACCCCCACTGTGGGGCTGGCCTGCCAGCAGTACGGCCTGGCCTTTAGGAGACCCAGGTGAGATGCACACACACACACGTGCGCGCACTGTGTTTGATTGTAGGTAGTGATGGTGGTGTGATTATGTAGTCGTGACGCTGTTGCAGTGCAGTTATGGTGTGATGTAGTGTGATTGGAGGCAGTGATGGTGTGATTGGAGGCAGTGATGGTGTGATTGGAGGCAGTGATATTGTTCTGATGTTGAGTCTGTTGTGCCCGTCTCTTCCAGGGGGCTCTTTATTACCATTCATGACAAAGGCCACATCGCCACCGTGCTCAACTCCTGGCCTGAGGAGAACATCAAGGTACAGACCTGCAGTGTTTTACTCTGTTACTGTAATAATAAAGGATTCCTCATCCAGACAACTACACTGGAACAAACCTGGACCTCACAGAGTTCAGAGCAAAAGACACTTATAACGTACAGCCAGGGGAGACTGACGTTTGGACGTCTACAACGTCTTCCTCAGAGTCAAAAGAAAATATCTCTTATACTTTGTATTTTCTTTTGACTCTGAGGAAGATGATGTATACGTCGAAACGTCAGTCTCCCCTGTACGTTATAAGTGTCTTTTGTTCTGAGCTCTGTGTGGTTCAGATTTCCTTATTTTGGGTCTGTCCCAGTGAAGTTCTCCGAGTAAGGTGTCCTTTATTATAATTAGATTTTTCTGTCTGTTTAGCACCTATTCAGTCCTTTTTTATATAGCTGGCCTGAAGCATGTCTGGGATTTTTTGTTGTTGTTTGTATTGCAATCATCATTGTAATTTTGCAGCTAATGACGATGTGTTTGTTTGTAGGCCATTGTGGTGACTGACGGAGAGGATGTGTTTGTTTGTAGGCCATTGTGGTGACTGACGGAGAAGATGTGTTTGTTTGTAGGCCATTGTGGTGACTGACGAAAAGTATGTGTTTGTTTGTAGGCCATTGTGGTGGCTGACGGAGAGGATGTGTTTGTTTGTAGGCCATTGTGGTGACTGACGAAAAGTATGTGTTTGTTTGTAGGCCATTGTGGTGACTGACGGAGAGGATGTGTTTGTTTGTAGGCCATTGTGGTGACTGACGGAGAGGATGTGTTTGTTTGTAGGCCATTGTGGTGACTGATGGAGAGCGGATTCTCGGACTGGGTGACCTGGGCAGCTATGGCATGGGCATCCCAGTGGGCAAGCTGGCCCTCTACACTGCATGCGGAGGAGTGCCACCCCAGCAGTGCCTGCCCGTGCTTCTCGACGTGGGCACCGACAATCAGGTACCAGAGCAGGGGTCACCAGGCAGGAAAAGCCCAGGCTCTGATGGTCTGTTGTAGGCCGAGGTCTGGTTCTATCCACAGCGTTTGTCCAACTGGGCCCAACTTTTCAAGAAGGGACACTCGTCTCGATGGCTGTGTGTCTGTTGTTTTTTTATTTTTATAGTTTAGTATAATTTGGTCTTCAGTTGACCTGATATTCATATTTGCTGGATGTCTCGAGTGGAGCTGTGATGTGAGTCTGCATTGTTACAGTTAAGAGCTAATGTTTTTAGTTAAAGGAGTTTTTGATGGCGGCTCAAATGTTAATGCAAATAACCTCCAGCAATGGAACAGAGTAGACCACCAGGCAGTAAATACAGTAAGTACAATGCCAATGGAACTTAGCCACTACATAAATAAATAAAATTTAATATTATGTAAGTACAGTACATGGATAGATACACTGCCCGGCCAAAAAAAAAGTCGCACACTGTAATATTTTGTTGGACCGCCTTTAGCTTTGATTATGGCGCGCATTCGTCATGGCATTGTTTCGACAACCTTATGCAACGTCACAACATTTATTTCCTTCCAGACTTGCATTAATTTTTGGCCGAGATCTTGTATTGACGACGGGAGAGTCGAACCACTCCGTGAAGTCTTCTCCAGCACATTCCAAAGACTTTCAATGGGGTTAAGGTCAGGACTCTGGTGGCCAATTCATGTGTGAAAATGATTCCTCATGCTCCCTGAACCACACACTCACAATTTGAGCCCGATGAATCTTGGCATTGTCGTCCTGGAATATGCCCATTGAAGGGATAACCTGGTCATTTAGTACATTCAGGTACTCAGCTGACTTCATTTTATTGCTGCATAACGTTGCTGAGCCTAGACCTGACCAATTGAAGCAACCCCAGATCATAACACTGCCTCCAGAGGCTTGTACAGTGGGCACTATGCATGACTGGTGCAACTGTGACTTTTTTTTTGGCCAGGCAGTGTACTTCACACAGTGTTCATGGTGCTAAGTAACGTACGTAAAACATGGAGCTTTACAGTATAGACCAGGGGTCCTCAATCTTATCCTAAAAAGGGCTGGTGTGGGTGCAG
>CM056384.1:66170106-66175106 GCA_029718625.1 Synaphobranchus kaupii | reverse complement strand
CCCTGCTCTATGGCTGAGGGGTAATTATAGCATTCTGTGAACAATGACAGTTCTGTCATTCATCAGTCTTTTTTTATTTTTTTAAATTTGTTTCTGATTTTTCCCCATTTTTTCTCCCAATTTAGTAGCCAAGTGAACCCCTATTCTAATTCAATTTCCCCCCGTGTAGCAACCGCTAGAGAACCACCGCTGCACAACCCTGTCAGCCGATAGTAGGAAGGAGGTCGCCACGTCCTCTACAGGGCGCGACTCCTCGAGCTCCTGACCGTGAATCCAGCTCACCCAGGGCCGCTATGCGTGCAGCGATTCTCTCCGAGCCCCTCCCCCCACCCGGAAGCAGCCGCCAATTGCTGCTCCCACAGGGCGCCGGCCATGCTCGGATCTGGCAGGACCGGGGCGCGAACCCCGATCCTCGGAGCACAACTGCACCGACTGAAAGTCGGCGCTCTTACCGTTGTACCACCCGACGGCCCCCATTCATCACAGTCTTAAAGAAGCGGTTTTATCATCAGCATGTAGACGTGGGCTCTGTACACTGTACAGAGGAAGTGATGTCGTTGGGTGTCAGAGTGATGATGTAATGGGGCATTGGGTTTGTCTCTTGGGCTTCATTCCAATCGCTCATTTTATCCGTCCGTCGTCTCCTCGGTCCTCTCTTGACCCGGAAATATTTCGACGTCCGCCATCTTTAAGGACATTCCAAACCGCTAGATGCTCCTTGGAGGAGCGAGAAGCGAGGAGGCTCCCGGAGGATGCTTCAGCGAGGAAAACACCTTTTCGCCTTTTGCGGAAGTCTTTTTTTGGAACGCGCAACACGTATAAGTGATCCACCTCTCCTGATCTGCCAAATAGCGGGTACACCCCTACACAAATCCAATCTTAGCGGGTACACCCCTACACAAATCCAATCTTAGCGGGTACACCCCTACACAAATCCAATCTTAGCGGGTACACCCCTACACAAATCCAATCTTAGCGGGTACACCCCTACACAAATCCAATCTTAGCGGGTACACCCCTACACAAATCCAATCTTAGCGTTCCTTTCCGTTTATTTTAAACTATTTTAATCCATAATGACACTCATTCTTTAGGCTAACAAAAGCCATGTTTATTCATTTAAATAGAGGCTAAAAAACATTACAGTGAAGGGTAAGCATAATGTGTGCAATACATCATTAGCAATTGGCATCGCTTCAAACTGAGGCTTGACTGAGTAAGGACTTTCCAATTGCTTAATTCATGTTGCCTCGATTCCTCCGTCCTCGTATCTCATCCTTACGTCCCTTCCTCGCTTCCTCCGTTGGGTGGAGCTAAGGTGTACTCGATGAAAGGACACAAGGAAGTGATGGCAAGTGGCAAAAATAAGTGATTGGAATGAACCTGTGGGCTGTGTCCGAATCAGAGCCCTATCTCCTGCGTACAGTGCACTGGCAGAAGTGTGCTGTTTAATGTGCACTGTTTTAGCAGTCCGCGAAAAATATCCGCCATACTATTTTCCACCCGCACTGTGGAAGTGATGTAAGCAGGTCATACGACGTCCCACCAGTGTTGCCATGTCCGCGGTTTTACAGTTAAATTGGGATACTTTCAAAGTGCAGTCACGGGTAAAAATGAAAAGTCGCAAAGCAGGCACTTATTTTTAAAATGTAAAAACATGATGATTTCTATTTAAAATACGTTGGTTTCGGTTAAAAAATAGCCTATAATTTGGGCTAGTTTTGAGTCGCCATTTGGCTGGAAAGTCTTATAGCATCTGGCAACCCTGCGCCCCACTCTTGCGCTGCCATGTCACGTGTTGTTTTTGTTGCATTTGAAGGAAAACGTCAGCAAAGCTGTTCCTCATTTTTTTTTTAAACGAAGCTCACGTCATATTTATGTGACCAAAATGTTTGTGTACTTCTTGAAAAGTGTGCTCCCGAATGTACTCAGTGAAACCCCAGAAGTAAGTGCGTCATCCGGGTGTTTGAAATATACTGCAATTTGAAAAGATTTTGCGTACTCTACGACTTTCTCACCCTATCTACTCACTAAGGCTACTCAACAGTGTGGAAGAGTGCTGATTCGGACACGGCCGTGGTGTGGATGTTGTCGCAGTTTGATGATGTCACTGTGCTCTCTGACCAGGTGCTCTTGGACGACCCGCTGTACATTGGGCTGAAGCACAAACGAGTGCGAGGGAAGGAATATGACGATCTGATCGACGAGTTCATGCAGGCCGTCACCGACAAGTGAGTTACCGTCTCTCAGTCTGTGGCTGTGTTCGCAATGACTCGCTGTACACTTTATAGTGCACTATATCGGGAATCGGCCATTTTGTAGGATGTCCTCATTCTCAGTGTTCTCAATTGAGAATCAAAATGACCAATCCCATAAATGGTGCACTAGAAAGTGTGTAGGGGAGCCATTCTGTGTTTCACAAACTGTGCCGTGTTGCTGATTAACAGATGACAAGTAAAATATTCCCCCAAATGAGCGAATTGGTCATCAAGTCATGTTGTAATTGTTTTGAGGAAACACTTTTTTTTTTTTTCCTCCTAAGGCCTCCCAGGCTTGTGAAACTGAATCGTGATGAATGTTTAAGAGGAACGTGCGTTTATGAGTTCTTTGCTCTGGGAATACGCTGGGGACTCACATACTAGACAGAACATTCGGAAATGTTTGCCCTTGAATGAAAGTTAGAAGGAGACGAACAAATCGGTCTGAAGTGCGGACCAGCTGTGACAGAGCTGAAGCGATGGTGGGACCGAGGCCTTGGGAAACTGCAGCTTTCTTCTTCCCTGTTATTCTCCGCGATCATGGGTGCGGTTCTGGAGAATAGGACTCGGTTTCTCTTATGGGTGTGGTTTCTGGAGAATAAGACTCCGTTCTGTTATGGGTGGGGCTTTGCTCCTCTGTGAATATAAACATCTGGATTGAGTGCTCCACTTGTCGTTGACTAATAAATCTAAAATATTGATTTGAACTGCTGCCCTGCAACCTTCAGTTCTATTAAGTACAAAAAAAAATTATCATAATAATTCACCATACAGGTGCTCATTCAGCAATTGGACATAGGAACTTGGGTGCTGTTCAAAGAAGCATATTCACAAAGTGGTGTGTCATGATTTATCAGTATTGTAGGTCCTCTGTCAAGTCTCTTTCTCTCTCGCTCTCTCACGTTCTTTCTCACACACTCTGTTGTTCTCTCTCTCTCTCTCTCTCTCTCTCTCTCATATAAATCAGCAGTCAGTCAGTCAAAATATGCACTGATCCTGTCACACTGTTCTGGTGACCCCACTGAAACAAAAGCCCTTTATTTAGGGGTAAATCTTTTCTAACTGGAGGCAATTAAGACACATTTTACCTTTCACGTTTGAAGGAGCAGAAAAACGGCGGACCGCTGTGTGTGGACCCGCTGGGTTGGGTGGTAAACACACCTGTCCCCCAAAATCCTGTGGTAGAGGGGGGTCCGTGCAGCACAGTGGTGGCTGGGGGGGTTCCAGACAGGGTAGTCTCTCGGACAGGGATGGGCAAGGAGGGCCAAATCTGTTTCTGGATTTCACACCAACTTCTGCTCCTAATAATTTAATTAGCCCATTTTAGACATTTCCGCTACATTCCATGGTATCAACAGCAGCTGTTGAATGTTCTAGTGCCTGTATACCTGTATTCTAGCATCTTGTATAGCGTGGTCTTATATATGAGTGAATCGGTGTTGGTGTATATGACTAATTAGCTGATTGAACCAGCGTAACTGGTTGCAGCTAAAACCTGGATACACACCGGCAGTTCAGGACTGGAGTTGCCCACCCCTGACTTAGGAAAGAGGAGAGGGGACCCTTGGCCCGAAGTGTAGGGGTTCAGATGGATTGAGATGATCCGTTGGATCGAATTGGGTCCAGCTGGTTCTGTGTGGTTTGATGGGAACAACACTGTTGCTCAATCCCATGCTTGAGTCCTGTCAAGCTAGGTCTAGCCAGATGGTAGGCTGTGCGTGCGTGCGTGCGTGCGCGTGTGTGTGTGTGCGTGCATTCGTGCGGATTTTGTGTGTATGCACGTACACGCACACGCACACATTGATTTGACCTCAGCGTGTTTATAACGGTGGGTCTGTACGCTCGGCTGTAATTTGAGTGTCTGGCTGTTCTTACTCTGCAGGTACGGAATGAACTGCCTGATTCAGTTTGAGGACTTTGCCAACAGCAACGCCTTCCGCATCCTCAACAAGTATCGCAACCGCTACTGCACCTTCAACGATGATATCCAAGGTACCTAAACACCGTGTTCAACGATGATATCCAAGGTACCTAAACACTGTGTTCAACGATGATATCCAAGGTACCTAAACACTGTGTTCAACGATGATATCCAAGGTACCTAAACACTGTGTTCAACGATGATATCCAAGGTACCTAAACACTGTGTTCAACTATGATATCCAAGGTACCTAAACACTGTGTTCAACTATGATATCCAAGGTACCTAAACACTGTTCAACGATGATATCCAAGGTACCTAAATACTGTGTTCCATCAAAACAAAAACAAAAACACTCAGAGCTTTAACGGAGCTGGTCTGGTCTGTATTTGGGTACGCTGTGATCTGTCTCATTCAGAGGTACATGGGGTCTGGTCTGTATTGGGGTAAATTGTGATCCGTCTCATTCAGAGGTACAGGGGGTCTGGTCTGTATTGGGGGTACGCTGTGATCATTCTCATTCAGAGGTACATGGGGTCTGGTCTGTATTGGGGTACATTGTGATCCGTCTCATTCAGAGGTACAGGGGGTCTGGTCTGTATTGGGGTACGCTGTGATCCGTCTCATTCAGAGGTACAGGGGGTCTGGTCTGTATTTGGGTACGCTGTGATCCGTCTCATTCAGAGGTACATGGGGTCTGGTCTGTATTGGGGTACATTGTGATCCGTCTCATTCAGAGGTACAGGGGGTCTGGTCTGTATTGGGGTACGCTGTGATTGGTCTCATTCAGAGGTACAGGGGGTCTGGTCTGTATTGGGGTA
>CM056384.1:66121235-66169606 GCA_029718625.1 Synaphobranchus kaupii | reverse complement strand
GTCCGAATCAGAGCCCTATCTACTGCGCCCTGTCTCCTGCGTACAGTGCACTGGCAGAAGTGTGCTGTTTAATGTGCACTGTTTTAGCAGTCCGCGAAAAATATCCGCCATACTATTTTCCACCCGCACTGTGGAAGTGATGTAAGCAGGTCATACGACGTCCCACCAGTGTTGCCATGTCCGCGGTTTTACAGTTAAATTGGGATACTTTCAAAGTGCAGTCACGGGTAAAAATGAAAAGTCGCAAAGCAGGCACTTATTTTAAAATGTAAAAACATGATGATTTCTATTTAAAATACGTTGGTTTCGGTTAAAAAATAGCCTATAATTTGGGCTAGTTTTGAGTCGCCATTTGGCTGGAAAGTCTTATAGCATCTGGCAACCCTGCGCCCCACTCTTGCGCTGCCATGTCACGTGTTGTTTTTGTTGCATTTGAAGGAAAACGTCAGCAAAGCTGTTCCTCATTTTTTTTTAAACGAAGCTCACGTCATATTTATGTGACCAAAATGTTTGTGTACTTCTTGAAAAGTGTGCTCCCGAATGTACTCAGTGAAACCCCAGAAGTAAGTGCGTCATCCGGGTGTTTGAAATATACTGCAATTTGAAAAGATTTTGCGTACTCTACGACTTTCTCACCCTATCTACTCACTAAGGCTACTCAACAGTGTGGAAGAGTGCTGATTCGGACACGGCCGTGGTGTGGATGTTGTCGCAGTTTGATGATGTCACTGTGCTCTCTGACCAGGTGCTCTTGGACGACCCGCTGTACATTGGGCTGAAGCACAAACGAGTGCGAGGGAAGGAATATGACGATCTGATCGACGAGTTCATGCAGGCCGTCACCGACAAGTGAGTTACCGTCTCTCAGTCTGTGGCTGTGTTCGCAATGACTCGCTGTACACTTTATAGTGCACTATATCGGGAATCGGCCATTTTGTAGGATGTCCTCATTCTCAGTGTTCTCAATTGAGAATCAAAATGACCAATCCCATAAATGGTGCACTAGAAAGTGTGTAGGGGAGCCATTCTGTGTTTCACAAACTGTGCCGTGTTGCTGATTAACAGATGACAAGTAAAATATTCCCCCAAATGAGCGAATTGGTCATCAAGTCATGTTGTAATTGTTTGAGGAAACACTTTTTTTTTTTTTCCTCCTAAGGCCTCCCAGGCTTGTGAAACTGAATCGTGATGAATGTTTAAGAGGAACGTGCGTTTATGAGTTCTTTGCTCTGGGAATACGCTGGGGACTCACATACTAGACAGAACATTCGGAAATGTTTGCCCTTGAATGAAAGTTAGAAGGAGACGAACAAATCGGTCTGAAGTGCGGACCAGCTGTGACAGAGCTGAAGCGATGGTGGGACCGAGGCCTTGGGAAACTGCAGCTTTCTTCTTCCCTGTTATTCTCCGCGATCATGGGTGCGGTTCTGGAGAATAGGACTCGGTTCTCTTATGGGTGTGGTTTCTGGAGAATAAGACTCCGTTCTGTTATGGGTGGGGCTTTGCTCCTCTGTGAATATAAACATCTGGATTGAGTGCTCCACTTGTCGTTGACTAATAAATCTAAAATATTGATTTGAACTGCTGCCCTGCAACCTTCAGTTCTATTAAGTACAAAAAAAAATTATCATAATAATTCACCATACAGGTGCTCATTCAGCAATTGGACATAGGAACTTGGGTGCTGTTCAAAGAAGCATATTCACAAAGTGGTGTGTCATGATTTATCAGTATTGTAGGTCCTCTGTCAAGTCTCTTTCTCTCTCGCTCTCTCACGTTCTTTCTCACACACTCTGTTGTTCTCTCTCTCTCTCTCTCTCTCTCTCTCATATAAATCAGCAGTCAGTCAGTCAAAATATGCACTGATCCTGTCACACTGTTCTGGTGACCCCACTGAAACAAAAGCCCTTTATTTAGGGGTAAATCTTTTCTAACTGGAGGCAATTAAGACACATTTTACCTTTTCACGTTTGAAGGAGCAGAAAACGGCGGACCGCTGTGTGTGGACCCGCTGGGTTGGGTGGTAAACACACCTGTCCCCCAAAATCCTGTGGTAGAGGGGGGTCCGTGCAGCACAGTGGTGGCTGGGGGGTTCCAGACAGGGTAGTCTCTCGGACAGGGATGGGCAAGGAGGGCCAAATCTGTTTCTGGATTTCACACCAACTTCTGCTCCTAATAATTTAATTAGCCCATTTTAGACATTTCCGCTACATTCCATGGTATCAACAGCAGCTGTTGAATGTTCTAGTGTCTGTATACCTGTATTCTAGCATCTTGTATAGCGTGGTCTTATATATGAGTGAATCGGTGTTGGTGTATATGACTAATTAGCTGATTGAACCAGCGTAACTGGTTGCAGCTAAAACCTGGATACACACCGGCAGTTCAGGACTGGAGTTGCCCACCCCTGACTTAGGAAAGAGGAGAGGGGACCCTTGGCCCGAAGTGTAGGGGTTCAGATGGATTGAGATGATCCGTTGGATCGAATTGGGTCCAGCTGGTTCTGTGTGGTTTGATGGGAACAACACTGTTGCTCAATCCCATGCTTGAGTCCTGTCAAGCTAGGTCTAGCCAGATGGTAGGCTGTGCGTGCGTGTGTGTGCGTGCATTCGTGCGGATTTTGTGTGTATGCACGTACACGCACACGCACACATTGATTTGACCTCAGCGTGTTTATAACGGTGGGTCTGTACGCTCGGCTGTAATTTGAGTCTCTGGCTGTTCTTACTCTGCAGGTACGGAATGAACTGCCTGATTCAGTTTGAGGACTTTGCCAACAGCAACGCCTTCCGCATCCTCAACAAGTATCGCAACCGCTACTGCACCTTCAACGATGATATCCAAGGTACCTAAACACCGTGTTCAACGATGATATCCAAGGTACCTAAACACTGTGTTCAACGATGATATCCAAGGTACCTAAACACTGTGTTCAACGATGATATCCAAGGTACCTAAACACTGTGTTCAACGATGATATCCAAGGTACCTAAACACTGTGTTCAACTATGATATCCAAGGTACCTAAACACTGTTCAACGATGATATCCAAGGTACCTAAATACTGTGTTCCATCAAAACAAAAACCAAAACACTCAGAGCTTTAACGGAGCTGGTCTGGTCTGTATTTGGGTACGCTGTGATCTGTCTCATTCAGAGGTACATGGGGTCTGGTCTGTATTGGGGTACATTGTGATCCGTCTCATTCAGAGGTACAGGGGGTCTGGTCTGTATTGGGGTACGCTGTGATCTGTCTCATTCAGAGGTACAGGGGTCTGGTCTGTATTGGGGTACGCTGTGATTGGTCTCATTCAGAGGTACAGGGGGGGCTGGTCTGTATTGGGGTACGCTGTGATCAGTCATTCAGAGGTACAGGGGGTCTGGTCTGTATTGGGGTACGCTGTGATCAGTCTCATTCAGAGGTACATGGGGTCTGGTCTGTATTGGGGTACATTGTGATCCGTCTCATTCAGAGGTACAGGGGGTCTGGTCTGTATTGGGGTACGCTGTGATTGGTCTCATTCAGAGGTACAGGGGGTCTGGTCTGTATTGGGGTACACTGTGATCCGTCTCATTCAGAGGTACAGGGGGTCTGGTCTGTATTGGGGTATGCTGTGATTGGTCTCATTCAGAGGTACAGGGGGGCTGGTCTGTATTGGGGTACGCTGTGATCCGTCTCATTCAGAGGTACAGGGGGTCTGGTCTGTATTGGGGTACGCTGTGATCCGTCTCATTCAGAGGTACAGGGGGTCTGGTCTGTATTGGGGTACACTGTGGCACGGTTCCTCTGTCTTTAGGGCATTACTAGCTTTGACTGATGTAGGAAATGACCTAACTGTGGTGTTTACCCAATCACAACACAACACAAGCCCACAAAACAAGTTAATTACATTTTCTGTAAATTTAGGAAATTTAAATTCAGTTCCTGATGGAAAAATTCACTCTCAGTTTATTAATTATTGAATTTCACTTTGGTTTCTAAATTGATTGAATTTAAATGGAATTCACCAGTACTCCCAAAATGCACGCACGCTCGCACACACCCCCACACACACACACACACACGCTCACCCGCCCATTACTACACATGCATGGACACTCTCACACACACATATATAATCTCAGACATAACTACACACACATGCATGCAGACGGATACATACACTCTCGCACGGTCCCCTTCACACTTATAATTCCCAGAATCCCTCACAGCTGTAAGCAGCTGTCCTGCTCAATATCCAATGGATCTGTGAGTCCGTGCTCAAATCAACTAGATGGATTAAGAATCCTGTCTGCACTGGGACAGGATTTCTGTTATTTTCAACATAAGCACTGAGCGCCCCCCTCCTCTTTCTGTGCCCGATTCGAGCCAGCAGACCGTCCCCCCCACCTCCACTGTCTGCGCCCCATTCCAGCCAGCAGACCGTCCCAAAGGGCCCACAAACGGCCCACAGACAGAACCAGTAAATAATGGCTGAGGAAGCATTCTTCACATGACCACTGAAACCTCTGGACGTAAACAGTGACACCGCGCGCTGCGTCCAGCTCCCCGTCTCTCACGCTAATAAACAAGCTCTGTGTGCCTCTCCTGCGGACTCTCTCTCTGTAGCGTTCGCTCACCTCGTTCTGCCGCGTGTCTGTCCTCTCGTGTCCTGTTGTCTTTATCAGGGGCTGTGGTTTAATGTGTTAATAGAATAAGATATGAAACATTTTTTGTGTAAATCAAATCAAACGTATTAGCCTTAAGGAACTGGCATGTTGTTTATTCACATGGGGCTTTTTTTCCCTTGCATCGTGGAAATTTACTGCGTTTGGAAGAAAAGTTCCCCTAGTTTTATCGCGGATGCCCAAATTTGTTCATATCGGTATTTCACTCTGAGTGAAGACTAGGGTTCCCCCTACTGGTGGATCAGTGAACTAGTCTGGTGAAGCCAAAGGAGTTTGTTTTAATCGCATTACTTGAAAGTATGTATCTAACCTTATGCACTGAGGGACAGTGAGGAAATTTGAGAACGTTTCCATTTTAAAAGGTGAATGTTTTTGACACACATGTGGATGATGGCAAATCTATATATTTTAAAGATGTCATGTTATTATATGATGTGTATTAGACACCTGCAATATTATTTTGTTAATTTTCTCTCACTTTGTCTCTCTCTCTATGTCTGTCTCTTTCTCTCGGTCTCTCTGCTCTCTCTTTCCCTCTCTCTCGCCGTCTTAGGCACCGCCTCTGTAGCGGTTGCTGGTATCCTAGCGGCCCTCAGGGTCACAAAGAACAAACTCTCTGACCACAAGTTTGTGTTCCAAGGAGCAGGAGAGGGTGAGTGGGCGGGGTCCATGGATCACGTGACTAGAGTGTGATCATGTGATCTGTTGCATTATTTATTTAGAAATTTGATAGATGAGAGAAACCCATTGACCAACTTCATTTTTCTTCATTTTTTTTTCTTATTTGCAAGGGAGGGAGTGGATTCAGTTTAAAAAAAACAAGTTGAAGAGGAAAACAACATGGGGGGGGGGGGGGGAAGTTTGTCAAAGTCAATTATGTCAAATAATGTTTGTGGTTTAGTGAACAATTGGGCTGCCAGAATTTTATTTTGAGGCCTTAAAACCCGTCCTATAACTGGACTGAAACGTGTTTTAACATGTGACCTGATGTGTGATCATGTGACTGGGGGCGGGGTGGGGGATTTGTGGCTGTTCCAGGCTGCATTGGGGATCGCTCATCTGCTCATCATGGCAATGGGTAAAGAAGGCATCCCTCACCATGAGGCTGTCAAGAGGATATGGATGGTGGACTCCAAGGGACTCATCGTCAAGGTAACCACCACAGCAGTGGACGAAAGCTGAGCTGTTTCACCTGCAGACAAATACCTGCAGACATCAGGGCCACGTGTCTCCAATACACAAACACACCCATCATCTGTATGGTCTTAGATCAAACGTTGTGCTTCTATATGTACGTTAAAAGAAATGCATTCTCACAGCGGGCGAAGGCTTTGAAGGAGAGGGTTTGAGGAATGCTGTGACTGATTGTGTCAGTTGGCTCACAGGGCAGGGGTCATTTGAACCACGAGAAGGAGGAGTTTGCTCAAGAACATCCTCACGTGAAGACCCTGGAGGAGGTGGTGCAGATCATCAAACCCTCCGCCATCATAGGTGAGCAGTTCGCTCACCCCCGGCCCTCACCTGGGCCTCGCCCGGGTTAACGGTAGCACTGGCCGCTTGGAGTTCTCACGTCTGGCGTTGTCTGCAGGGGTGGCAGCCGTCACTGGAGCGTTCACAGAGAAGATCATTAAGGACATGGCCTCCTTTAATGAAAGGCCCCATCATCTTCGCCCTCAGTAACCCCACCAGCAAAGCCGAGTGTACCCGCCGAACAGTGCTACATGATAACTGAGGTAACCCTGACCTTTGACCTCTTGCCAGACCCTCCTTTACCCCCCCACTCGCCAGGGTAGGGTGTACTAACATAGGGTGACAGTTTCTAACCTGAACCATAACCCTAGAACACTGCAAATCCATGGCAACTAGAACACTGCAAAACCATGGCAACTAGAACACTGCAAAACCATGGCAACACTAGAACACTGCAAATCCATGGCAAACTAGAACCACTGCCAAAACCATGGCAACTACTAGCCTGCTACTGTAGTAGATGCAGAACATTTTATAGAAGGCAGGAGTTTTGTGAGTGTGCAGGGCTCTATTTCTGCAGTGCAAACACCAGTGCAGATGCTGCCACAGATCAGATAATGGTGTGCACAGATCAGATAATGGTGTGCCCTGATCAGATAATGGTGTGCACAGATCAGATAATGGTGTGCACAGATCAGATAATGGTGTGCACAGATCAGTTTATTTTAACCACACAAGTTTATGTAGCACAGAGCACAAAGTTGGCGGCTTTATTTCTACGGTGAGTTTAGGGTTAGGCGTGAACTTCCACTGTCAAATGTACCCGCGTGTGTGTGGGCATCTGTGTGCATAAATTCAGCATAGGCCTGTGTCCCATCATAGGGTCGGGGCATATTTGCCAGCGGAAGCCCCTTTGACAAGGTGACTCTGGGAGGGCGCACCTTCTACCCCGGCCAGGGCAACAATGCGTATGTGTTTCCCGGCGTGGCGCTGGGTGTGATCGCCTGTGGTGTGCGGCACATCTCTGATGAAATCTTCCTCACCACAGCCGAGGTACCGTACAGACTATACTGTATCTATCTATCCATTTATCTGTGTCTGTCTATTTGTCTACATTTTCTTAATCTCTTGTATGTGTTTTGGGATACAACACGCCCAGTTACACAACTTATTTAAGGATTCTGGATTATTAAGTACAATTGAAATCATGATTCAGCATACAGGTGCCCATTTAGCAATTGGACAGAGGAACTTTGGTGCAGTTAAAAGAAGTGTCTTCACAAAGTGGTGCATCGTGATTTATCAGAATTGTCATCAGAATTTAAATGGTGTGCTACCTTGGCCAGGTCTCCCTCCAAAAAGAGATTTTAATCTCAAGGGATCTTCCTGGTTAAATTTAAAAAATGTCCTCTCCCTCTCTCTCCCTTCTTCCCCCTCTCTCCCTCCCTCCCCCTCTCCCTCCCCTCCCCCTCTCCCTCCCTCCCCCCTCTCTCTCCCTCCCCCCTCTCCCCCCTTCCTCCTCCCTCCCTCTCCCCTTCCTCCCCTCCCTCCCTCTCCCCTTCCTTCCTCCCTCCCTCTCCCCTTCCTCCCTCCCTCCCTCTCCCCTTCCTTCCTCCCTCCCTCTCCCCTTCCTCCCTCCCTCCCTCTCTCCCTCCCTCCCTCTCCTCTCCCTCCCTCCCTCTCCCTCCCTCCCTCTCTCTCCCCTCCCCCTCCCTCTCTCTCCCCCTCCCTCTCCCCTCCCTCTCTCTCCCTTCTTCCCCCTCTCCCTCCCTCCCCCTCTCCCCCCTTCCTCTCTCTCCCCTCCCTCCCTCCCTCTCCCTCTCTCCCTCCCTCTCTCCCCCTCTCTCCCTCCCTCCCCCTCTCTCTCTCCCTCCCTCCCTCTCTCCCTCCCTCTCTCCCTCCCTCTCCCTCCCTCCCTCTCTCCCTCCCTCCCCCTCCCTCCCTCTCTCCCTCTCTCCCTCCCTCCCTCTCTCCCTCCCTCTCTCCCTCCCTCTCTCCCTCCCTCTCTCCCTCCCTCTCTCCCTCCCCTCTCTCCCTCCCTCTCTCCCTCCCTCCCTCTCTCCCTCTCTCTCCTCTTCCCCCTCTCAGGCGATAGCAGAGATGGTGACGGAGGAGAACCTGGCGGAAGGGAGGCTGTACCCTCCCCTCAGCAACATCAGGGAGGTGTCCTTCAAAATCGCTGTCAAGGTCAGAGCAACACCTGGTGATGTTAACATGTTACCGTGTGTGTGTGTGTGTGTGTGTGTGTGTGTGTGTGTGTGTGTGTGTGCGTGTGTGCGTGTGTGTGCGCGTGTTACAAAATTCTGGGCCCTGTGCAAATGCAGTCTCTGTGGGCCCCTTCCCAAAGCAAACTTAGTCAGGCCTTCTCACGCCCTTTCCCCACCTTGGGCCCCCGGGTAGTCAGTCCCACTACGATGCCCCTCCTGTGTGTGAGCGTGTGTGTGAGCGTGTGCGTGTGTGTGTGTGCGTGTGTGTGTGTGTGTATGTGCGTGCGTGCGTGCGTGCGTGTGAGCGAGACAGAGTCCTTACCCTTCGTACCTCACTCACATCCCCTCTCCTCCCCCAGCTGGTGGACCATGCCTACAGGAAGGGCATCGCCTCCTTGTACCCTGAACCCAAAGACAAGGAGGCGTTCATCCTCTCCCCACATCTACAGCCCAGACTATGACTCCTTCATCCTGGACAACTACAGCTGGCCCACGGCCCGCCATGGCCGTCCAGGATGTGTAAACCGCGTCAAAAAGGCTGCCATCTCTATATGCTGCAGGGGGGGGGACTGGTAAACCCACAATGCACCTCTCTCCTTTTCCCTGCCATGCACTCCCATTTACCTGCAGTCCCCTCCCCCCCCACTCCCTATATCTGCAATGTTACTCCAGTTGCCATAGTAACACTCCAGTGATGTCATCACCCTGGGCTTCTGAAGGCTGCCCTCTTCCTCTCTGTCCGCCTCTTCTCGTTTTTTTCCCTTTTCTCATCTTTCTCTCGACTCTTTCGTCCCTTAGTGCAGTCTCTCATCTCCCCCGCCAATCACACTCTCCTGAGTTTTGGGCAAATCGTTGTTTCTCCAGTCCCAAAGGATCTCCTCTAAAAACTGAGAGACTGAAACCGATCCGCCATTCCACAGTCCAGTTTCTCCAGTGCGATTCTCTGGAAAACCCAACTTGCTTTCAGTCATTTTAAAAGCGAGGCGCTGAGTATGTTCAAGGCCAAAGCATTCTCTCTGGTTGAGGTGTTCGTTTAAAGACTTTGTCATTGCTGCTTGTAGCTGGGTGAGTTAAAGCAAATGCTGGGTGCTGAACCAATCAAGTTAAAAAGATGCCCGTCCTTTACAGATTAACTGCAAACTTTACAAACTTCAAAGCAGATAGTCTACCAGCGTTTATTTTTAAAAAAAAAAGGGTAGATAAGAGCTATTGAGCCCTCTTATGGGGTTTTGGTTGGGGACTAAACCTCAGTGAATGGCCAGCCTTTGGTGGTTGTGATTGACAGGGGATGAGCCCTTACCTCAGGCTCTGTAGTGCAGAGAGCCATTCTCATATCTAGCCCTGCAATATAATAACCCCATTTCATATCGTATACGGCCGCTCTCCTTCAGGCCTGCTAAATAAAGATCTCTTACGCTCCGCCCTGCTATATAATTTTCCATTGTCTTTCCCTGTCCTGCTATATAAAGATCCTTTCGCCCGCTCACAGCAGCCGTGTCACATTGACTGTGACGTCTTGCTGTAAAACGAGTAAAGCACATTTTCCACTGCAAGGACAAAATAACAAGCAGTGCTGTCGAAAAAAAGGAAATTTTTTAAGGGAAACTGAGAACATTTGCAAACAGGAGCTAGTTTTACTCAGATACTTACGTGACATGTTCTGTATATGGGAAATATCTCAAAGCCTGCTGGCTCTTCAACTGTATTGGTTAAAAAAAGTCAGTTATTTATATATCCCAACTGCTGGCAGCAGCAAACGGGCAAATTAAGTGAAATTGTTGGAGGAACCTATCAAATATGCTTTGCTTAAATATCAAGTAGATTGGAGACATTTTATTTTTTTGGTTTTTATGTCCAGTAAAGAAAGCATGTTGAGGGAAAAAATAAAAGCCAAAAATGTTTGTAATAAATTACTCGATCTATAGTATTTATTTCTTTTTTTAAAACTTTAGGAATCTCCTTGTGGTCTTGATCCAGATGCATACAGTCAAATTTCAATCCAGACCCCCCAGGTAATACTGATAGCAGTGCTGTTGTAGACCTATTCCGTTTAAATACCCCACCCCCCTTTCCTCGTATAGTTATTTCGAAGGTAATGAATGGAACGTAAACCCATTTAAAAAAATAAAACTTTATTGTAACCCACAAAAAAAGAGCAGTGAAAAGAAAAACGTATAAACCGCTGCAGATCCCTGGTCCGAGGGCAACAGGTCCTGACCTTGCAGCAGCCAATCCAGCAGAGCTTCTCCCACCGGCCAATCAGCGTAGACGGTCCCAGCGCCAGATGGAGGCGTCGTCGCAGACGGCGATCAGTATGCTGCTGTCTCGGCTGAAGCTGGTCTGTCGGATGGCTGAGGTACACCTCGGAAGGGTGAGGGTCGTGCACCTGAGCGGGGGGCGGAGACAGAACCTTGTAGCGGTCTCCAGGTAGCCAATCACAAGCCAGCCAAGCTAACGCATTACCTCTGCCTTTGACCACTGATGACAGTTTTGCTCATCCAGAACAGTGGTCCTGTGTGACAAATTAGGGTTGAAAATGAAAACCTACGGTAGGACGGTAGAGCTCCCGGGAACAGGTTTTGGGGGGGGGGACACTTGGGCTGCGTTCAGTCCCCGACAAAACGTAGCAAAATGTTTAAACGGAAACGGTGGTGCGTTGAACACCCTGTTGTGTTACGCAAGCATTCCCTTTTTAATACGGCGGGGTTTATATACGTCGCTGCTGATTGGGTAACACCTCTGACACACCCACCAAACGAGAGAAAACGTACCTCAAAGCCCATTGCACACCGCTTCACACCGTTTCGAGGAAACATGTCGTTCAAACCCGGAAACCGTAGCAAAACGGTGCACACCGTTTTCAGATTGAATGTGGCCCCTGATTCTACTAATCAAGGTCCTTAATAAAGAGGTTGATTAGTAGAATCAGGTGTGTTACTGCTTTGTTGGAACAAAAGGCCGCACTCACACCGAGATAAGATTGAGCACCCCCTGCTCCAGAAGGCACACCACTGTTATACAGGAGATTGCCATTCTGTCTACTGTGGGGCTGGAGTAGACGGGATGGACTTATGAGTGCATGGCTGAATGAGGTGGCGGACATTAATCTTACTTTGCTTTGTGGGGATCCTCCACCTCCAGGTCCCAAACGTACAGCTTTCCCACCTGGTTCCCCAAAGCCAGCATCTGACAGGGAGACAACCAAACTATAACCTTACCGTCACAAAAGCCAAACCAAAACAGAGACATTTTACTAATCATTCTTAAAAAGGTTTTAAAAAGCAAGCATTGTACTACCGATTGCGATTTCTGGCTTTTTTTGTGTCGTTATTCATGAGATGCACGCAAGATCTAATTTTGTCTCAAGTTCAGTGTGTCTGCAACGTCATTATAGCTTATTAAACAACAACTATCCGAAAAGCCCCCAGCAGGACGGAAACGTCCGAGGACCTCCAGCAAACCGGCCCTGGGTGTCGGAACAGGGACCGTGTCCAAAGGCGTCAACGGTCAACCGTCAAGAGCAACAACACCGCCATCCCGTGGTATCCGTACCTTCTGCCAGAAGTCCATGGAGAAGCGCATGTACCAGATATCACACTGGCTGTAGTCAAAGCGACCGAGGATGGTCACGTTGGACTCGTTGGCCTTAATGCGGTCAATGTCATCCTCCATCTTCCCTGGCTTCCAGCACACAATGGCGTTCTCGCACGACTTGCGAGAGGAAGTGAGGAGGAGGAGGAGGAGGGGAGGAAGACAAACAACCTTAGCATCCTGTATGAAGCCGCTGCCAACAACTGCACACACACACACACACACACACACACACACACACACACACACACACACACACACACACACACACACACACGCGTACGTCAGCAGAACCTTTTCCCCCTTTAGCCACTTTTTCTTTCATACACAGAAAAATGTGTGTGTGTGTGTGTGTGTGTGTGCGTGCGTGCGTGCGTGCGCGCGTGTCCTCAAACGCAGATGTCTTCATGGTGTTCTTTACTCTTAACCAAAGACAGGCGTTCTCATTGCATGTAAAGTAAGTAAAACACATTTTTAGGTCAGAGTTCTCAGGGGAGTCCTCTCACCTTGGACAGGATGAGATCCCCCAGCCAGCGGACGCAGTCCACGTAGTTCCTGTGGATGTCCCGTGTGGAAAAATCCGGGAAGTGGATTTTCTGGGAGACGAACGGCCTTGGAAGAAGAGAGTCCCCAAATCAGATCCTAACGTTGGCCAGGTGACCTCCATTCCAGGTGACCTCCATTCCAGGTGACACTCGGGGGGGTGATGGGAGGGGAAAACTCACCTGTTTGTCTTGCTGGGGTTGTACTCGTACGAGCCTCTTATGGCTCTCTGGAGCCTCTCGGAGTTTAACCTCCACAGCTTGAGCGAGTGGTCCATCCCGCAGGACATGATTTTCTCCCCCAGGAGATCAAAGTCCTGTTGGGGGCAGAGGCACTGGTGAAACCCCTGAATCACCGCACCCCCATCATCTGAAGCACCCGTTCTTCAAGGGTACCCCCATCCCCGACTCACCGCACTGAGAACCTCGTCCCGATGACCCTCCACACCCCCAAATATGGCCACCAGGGTGTCCGTCTGTATGTTCCAGAGCCTTAGGGCGTGGTCTAGGGAGAAAGACCTCAACATCAATCACTCGCCACGCACTGTGACCCTGATCCTTCACCGTCACAACCTCAGATACTCACAGAATTACATGCACACCAACAACCTTGACCGTTCACTAAAAACAGCTCACAGAGCCGCACTCAACCCGATTTGTTCACATGTACACCTGGGAGGGTAGACTGTGAAGCAGGACTACAGCGTTAGCTGGATAACTACACTGAGTAAGAGAAGCAGGACTACAGAGTTAGCTGGATAACTGCACCGAGTAAAACCCGGAACAGCTTTTTACTTCAGTCCATGTTCCAGATTTGGGAGGGTTCTGGAATTTACTCAGTGCAGTTATCCAGCTATGGGCGGCAGTGTAGTATAATGGTTAAGGAACTGGACTTGTAACCGAAAGGTTGCAGGTTCGATTCCCAGGTAGGACACTACCCTTGAGCAAGGTACTTAACCTGAATTGCTTCAGTATAAATCCAGCTGTATAAATGGATAAATGTAATAAGAAGTTGTGTAACTCGCTGTGGATAAGAGCGTCTGCTAAATGCCTGTAATGTAAAAGCTAACTTGCAGTTACACACACCTCCCCCCCCCGCCCCCATTTCAGACACATATGGTTTTATGAATTTTGTGATTCTCTGACATTTAGAATGGCTGTTGTTGGTTACCTTTGCTCACAGACAGCAGTAGGTTGGGGTCTCTGGGGTGAAACTTGAGTTCATTAATTGCGTTTCCATGGCCCACGTAGTGCTGCAATTAAAACGGTGTTAATGACGGCCCGTAAAAGCAGGAAGTCACAATGCTGCTAACGGACAGAATAAGTGGAATAAAAACACAGATCACAGTCTGATTTGCACCCTCCATTTTGTGTGCAGTCAGCTTCCACTGAGCCACCTGGAAGCCCTCACCTAAATAAATATAACACTAACCTTGCGAGTGGTGTTAAAATGGATACTGCAGCACAAGTAATGAGGGAACTATGTGTGTGTGTGTGTGTGTATGTATGCATGCATGCGCACTTGTGTATATACATTTATTATTTATTGGACAGCACAGTGTAGAGACAGGAATAATGAAGAGTGAGAGAGACGTGACAAAGGTCACGCGGCCGGATTCGAACCGCCGACGTAGCGGCCCGCAATGAGCATGTGGAGGTAATACAGGTAATATAACAGGTGAGGGCGGGGCACAGGTAATATAACAGGTGAGGGCGGGGCACAGGTAATATAACAGGTGAGGACGGGGCATATCCACCTTGATGCACTGCATGGTGATGTGGTTGATGATGCGTATGATGCCTCGTGACCCGGCCACGGCCAATAGCGGGTGACTGGTGCTGGTGTCAAAGGTCCAGGCGCAGGTGTAGAAGTTCTCGTCGGCCTGTTCGGAGCAGCGGTCAAGGGAAACACAGCTTCGACTTAAACATTTCCTCCCCGTCACCACCAGTGCCCCGACTACACCGCAAACGAGAAAGCGTGAAAGGATACGTCCGCGTCCACGTAGGACTGGAGAAGCCGGATCTCTCCTTGGGAGTGACATTCGTACAGGGTCACCTGCGGAAACGGGTGAAATGCACCAGACGTTACCCTGGAGAACTCTTTCAGTCTCTCACTCTCACTGAACAGAAACCTATATGGTCCAGCTCTGTGCCAAGCTGGTGAGTGTGGGGGTGTGTCCCAATACTCGAAAAATGCACCCTCCCTTCCTCCACTACCGCCTCCTCTCCTCCGTGCCCCGGAAACAGATCTTTGTGTTTTAATCTAAAGTTATTGATTACATATTAATGTCTCGACGCAAACCGCAATGTCAGGTAGGCTACATTGTATACTGTACATGCAAATACTTGTATTCGAAACGTTCAGGCAGTTTTGCATACTTCCGGGTAGGAGAGGAGTGGGGGAGTGGAGGAAGGGAGGTGGGGGAGTGAAGAATATTGGGGCGCACCCTTGGGGGTTCCCCACACGTTCTCTGCCATTGCTCACCCGATTGCTCCCCACAGTAGCGAACACCAGGGGGTCCCCCTCTTTACTGTGCCAGTTAAACTGCACTCCAAACAGGGGCTGCCCATGGTCCTCCTGTCAAGCAGAAATGGATCAATATTTCACCTGTACAGGTACACTTGCGTCACGTCAACTGCAAACTTAGAACACAAATTTCAGGTTTTACTAGATGCACATTAGTGTACCAATTAGAAGCCAGCAAAAAGCCCCCACCACCCAAGTACACTAGCATGCCACTGCTAACACCTGGGATGACACATACTGCTAAGCAGAGCTAGTGTCCCCTTACATCCCTATGACACCAGGGAGTGAAATTAAAACCAGCCCCCGGCTGAATGCTGGTAAAATTTTGATTGTGGCTGGTAGGATTTTTTACTCTAGCAGCCACTTTGACTGGTAACCAACCGGGTTGTGTTGTATTGTAAAAGGTAATGTGGCTGGTAAAATGTTGAAAATGGCTGGTGGTTTTTAGAATCCACAAGCCACTCTTGCCAGTGGGTGAAAAAGTTAATTTAATTCCCTGTCCTCAACTCTTAAGAAAATTACTGCAGGCTTTAAAGTTCTCCACCCCCTATTAGCTCCACACACTCAGGCCTCACCTTCAGACTGTTGACACACTTGAAGGAGTATTTGCACTTTTTGGATTTCCACTTGCCCTTTCCCCAGCTCCTCCTACCCGGGGCGTTGGGCGTGTTGGTGGGCGTGTCTGGGCGCTCAGTGTTCGTCCCACTCTCAATGCTGACCGTGTCATCCTGTGAACAAAATGATGCCTGAATCAGCCGACAACCTGGGCACGGTACTCTTAGGGGACCTACCTGGGCACAGCACTCTTAGGGGGCCTACCTGGGCACAGTACTGCCACAGCACTCTTAGGGGGCCTACCTGGGCACGGTACTGCCACAGCACTCTTAGGGGGCCTACCTGGGCACAATACTGCCACAGCACTCTTAGGGGGCCTACCTGGGCACAATACTGCCACAGCACTCTTAGGGGGCCTACCTGGGCACAATACTGCCACAGCACTCTTAGGGGGCCTACCTGGGCACAGTACTGCCACAGCACTCTTAGGGGGCCTACCTGGGCACGGTACTGCCACAGCACTCTTAGGGGGCCTACCTGGGCACGGTACTGCCACAGCACTCTTAGGGGCCTACTTGGGCACAGTACTGGCACAGTACTGCCACAGCACTCTTAGGGGGCCTACCTGCGCACGGTACTGCCACAGCACTGTTAGGGGCCTACTTGGGCACAGTACTGGCACAGTACTGCCACA
Organism: Synaphobranchus kaupii; assembly: GCA_029718625.1. Taxonomy (NCBI): domain Eukaryota; kingdom Metazoa; phylum Chordata; class Actinopteri; order Anguilliformes; family Synaphobranchidae; genus Synaphobranchus; species Synaphobranchus kaupii. The sequence continues at coordinate 66,153,352 of CM056384.1, read as the reverse complement.
GCACTCTTAGGGGGGCCTACCTGCGCACGGTACTGCCACAGCACTGTTAGGGGGCCTACCTGGGCACAGTACTGCCACAGCACTCTTAGGGGGTCTACCTGGGCACAGTACTGCCACAGCACTCTTAGGGGGCCTATCTGGGCACAGTACTGCCACAGCACTCTTAGGGGGCCTACCTGGGCACAGTACTGCCACAGCACTCTTAGGGGGCCTCCCTGGGCACAGTACTGCCACAGCACTCTTAGGGGGCCTACCTGGGCACAGTACTGCCACAGCACTCTTAGGGGGCCTATCTGGGCACAGTACTGCCACAGCACTCTTAGGGGGCCTACCTGGGCACAGTACTGCCACAGCACTCTTAGGGGGCCTATCTGGGCACGGTACTGCCACTTAGGGGGCCTACCTGGGAACAGTATTTCCACAGCACTCTTAGGGGGCCTACCTGGGCACGGTACTGCCACAGCACTCTTAGGGGGCCTACCTGGGCACAGTACTGCCACAGCACTCTTAGGGGGCCTACCTGGGCACGGTACTGCCACAGCACTCTTAGGGGGCCTACCTGGGCACGGTACTGCCACATCACTCTTAGGGGGCCTACCTGGGCACAGTACTGCCACAGCACTCTTAGGGGCCTGATTTACTAAGACCTTCAGCACATGCAAAACCTTTTTAGCACACGCAAATTTTATAACACCACTAAAGATTGGCGCAAAACAAATACTGTGGCCAATGTTTTTTTTTGCAAATGTTATGCAATGTTTAGTATTACAGTTATGATAGGACTGTGGAGTCTTTCATTTCCAGCCTTTAAAGCAGATTGCATCTGGGCAGTTAAAATTCATAGTTGGCAGTTATTTGTGAAAATCCATGTTCATGCAAAGCAGCCTTTGCAAAACCTGTCATGCAAACCAACCAAAATGTTCACATGGGGATGGACCTGCCAGTGAAAATAAAGAACACCTCTGACAACACAGTTAGCCAGGAGTTTGTAGACAAATCGGTCATGTCCATAAGACAAGGGCCGTGACCGAATACGATCCCTTCACCCCTTTGAGGGCGCATATTTGAGTCAACTTCATTAATGTTTTTGGGTGGGCCACTTTTTCTCACACATGGGGGCACTTAAAATCCCAGGATGAAACCCTTAATTCCGGGGTTTTATCAGGATATGCTAATTTAGGGTTTTTCCGATTTGGACCATTTCCACAATGCTGATCGGTAGGTTAATAGTTTCACATCTTTGTGCACCAAGCGAACCTGATTTAATCAGTGACTTGGTCACTGCACTGATTTAGATTTATTATATTATTATTATTTATTTATTATTATTTTTAAATTGTACTTAACCTCTTCCTACCAAGGGCAAAATATACCAATTTTCACCTGTTTTCACTAGTGACCAACAAAGCTGTTTATCTCAAACTGTAAAGGCTACAAATATGGTTCATAGCTTTTATTAAAACAGAGAACTGCACTATTATGACTAAGTAGTCATAAATGATATACATACACTTTTTGCTACTTAACTACAACAATTTATGTACAGAAATTGTGAAAACTACATTCAAATTTCTGATTTTTTTTTAGCTGATGAGCTACAAGAGCTATGGAGGAAATAACTCCTCTTTTTGATTCCTCAATATGCTGCCTATCTCTGCTGAAAATATGGTGTCAATATCTCAAACCATTCAAATTCTACAGAGATTTTTTTTCAGGTGAACCATTTCGGTTACCAAAGTTGGCACAAATTGTGCCAAATTGTGCAAAATGGCAAGGTTCCAGAAAAGTCTCAGTATGATTTATTTTTGAATTTTTAGTGGGTTAGGGTTAGGGTCTGTAGCAGAATCAAGGAGCTTTCCGATTGGCCCGGATAATTTGTTGTCTGACAGTAGGGCCATCAAGGTGAACAGTGAGACCGCGCAGGGGAAGTTCACCAGTGTGCAGGTTGCACACCAACCAGACCAGCTTTCTCCTCAGATACAGCTCCAGCTTCTGCATTACTCCAGCTTTCACACCAGTACTGACATTTGTTGAGTCTCCTCCAATGGCCCACAAGGTCTTATCAAAACCCCTCTCTTTCAGCCAGGCAAACAGGACCTTAGCAATCTACTCTGCACGCGACTCCTCTTTAGTTACTTTCTCTGGGGTAAAGTGGAACAGATAGTAGCTCCCAGGCTCACTAGCAACACTATAGTATTCTTCTTTGATCTTTGCAGGAAAAAATTGGTCACTGCCCTCAGCTTCCATCATCACATTGGTCAGGTCAATCCGCCCATCAAAGAGGATGCAGGAGATCCCCCGCCTCCTCCTCCTCCCTGCATTACTCCTCCCCCAGCTCTCATCAACTTCTCCTGTGCTCTCTTCACCTTGTTCTTATCAATCACTTTACTCGTGTTGTCTTCTGTGATGATTCCTGCATCAATCAGAGCTGCAGTTGGCCTCAGCCCTATGCCATACCTTACACTAGCAAGGGCAATGTTTGGAACCTCGTTGTAGTTTTTCTGTACCTTTGCAGAAGCTGCAGGCCCACCCTAAGACACATGTAGTGCTGAATGGGCAACTTAACAATTTGAAAAAATAAAATCAATTTGTAGTTCTCCCTTTTTATATTGAAAACTACAGATTACCCTGAAGTTGTCTGGACCAACTGAATTGATGCTTTTGGTTAGTCACTGTACAAGTGAGTGCCAATCACTGATCAGCAGTGGCGGAGCCAGAGGGGGGTCCGGGGTGGCACTGGACACCCCTGATATATGATTGGCCACCCTAAAATTTCATTTGCTATCACAGTTTGATGATGATTGACATCTCATTTCACCTAGTTTATTTTGACATCTGGCGGCGCCTTTTTCAAATCGAGGACGTGGAAGAGATATATATTTCCACAGCTCACGAGTCACGTGAGCGACTGACACAACTATGGCAGACCTGTGGCGAAAGCACCATATTGAAGTTTTAAGGTTTATCATCAGGTTTAGGTTTCCTGAACAACTTTTACGAAAGTTGAGTCGCTGTGTAGATGCATATTGGCAATTTGGCTCCATAACAGGCAGTTAATCAGATAAGAGATCGGTTCCCAATTTAGCCTAACATTATGTTTACATCTGTGCTAGTAATGCACGCCACGCATATACAGTGCCCTGTCGTAACTTACAGTATACAAGTGTTTAGCTAATGTAACTGTACAGCTGTCAGTGTTCAGCAAGTTAACATTTAGCAATCTGAAATCCATTAACTCAGATTTTCATACTTGAACTCAAAACTAACAATTGTTATTCTGTCAACGTTACTCAAAAGATTACCACAATTTGCAGATAGCCTGTTTGCTATCGTAAAGGTGTAAGAAATTATAGCTACTTACTGCAGAGTAGGGTTAGCCATGATCTAACTAGTAACTTAGGCTGGTAGTTGATTTTAAGGTACTGGTCTTGATTAGGCCAATTCCAAAACTAATAGCAAAGAAAAGTTAATATAATATATCTGAGCATAAATATGATACTGCAAGTAAAAGTGTGCCAGCATGGACACCCCAAAATTAAGTGTTCAAAAACTTGAAACAAAAATGTCGTTTTCTAATTGAACCCTTACATAAACATGTAAGATAAAGATAACAGAAGATAGATAATTCAGTGTAAATTGGCTGAGAAATAGAGGTTGAAAAGTAATGGAGGTTAAAGTAACATTTTAAACCAATTTTAACCAACCATTTTGTTGCACATGTAACTAACAGGACAACAAATAAGTTGCATATGCAACAAAGCCTGTAAAATATACAGTTGTGTTCAAATAAATAGCAGTGTGTTAAAAAAGTGAATAAAGCAAATATTTTTTAATAGCTTTTAGTTCCATATTTCAAATGTAGTGGAAACATTACACATTCAATTCCAAATCAAAGCATTAACAAATTTTATCAAGTCTGCGTTATTCTTTTACAGGAAGCAAAGAAAAGGAATATTAATCTGTTCAAAAAAATAGCAGCGTTGACATTTTTCTCTTCAAACTCAAACACTTGCTGTATAAACTGAAGAAATATTTCAAGATTTAACTTCACTTTAAATTACTGAACTAATATTTAGTTGCATAACCATTGTTTTTGCATCGAGTCAACCAACTTCTGGCACCTAGAAACAGGTATTTCAGCCCAGGATGAACAAACTACATTCCACAGTTCCTGTGAATTTTTAGGTTTTGCTTCGGAAACTGCATTTTTAATGTCACCCCACAAGTTTTCAATGGGGTTGAGGTCGGGGGATTGAGCTGGCCACTCCAATACCTCAATCATTTTTGTCTGGAACCAAGATGTTGCTCGCTTACTCGTGTGTTTGGGGTCGGTGTCTTGTTGAAACACCCATTTCAGGGGCATTTCTTCTTCGGCATACGGCAACATAATCTCCCATTCATAGTATGTTAAAGAATTATAGTGATGTAACCCTAGTGGACCACACTATCTGCCACATTGAAGAACTCCGGGTTAAGTGAATTATCACTTCTACCTCTAATCAGCAATCATAGGATTCATTCATGCTCCTTAGATGCCAGGTTAGGGTTACATACTAATTTTCTGTCATGGTCTGTGGACCCCCTGAAGTAGCCTTGGCCACCCCATGTATAAAACACTAGTTCCGCCACTGCTGATCAGCAATGCAATTACGTTCGTTTGGCCAGTGGATGAGGGGGGGGGGGGGACGCAGATTTCCCCATGGGGTTTAGTCGCGCTTTAAGCACTCAAATAGTTTTCTGTATCACGTGGTGGGTGATTCATTCATAAACATGGTTATGATGAATATGCATGGCAAACATGATGGCAAGACTAGTGAAATAAAGGGTCCTTATTTCTTAAACGATTAAACACCAATGCCAACTACAGCTGCCGTCTGAATATAACGTTACACCATGTTACACACGAATCACAAAGTTCGGAGGGTCCTGAAGTTCGTGCTTAACGGGCCATGTTAACAAGGCCAGAAAACCTAGATACACGGTCCTGTTGCTTCGCCTGTCTCAGCTCTATCCCTCTCTTGAAATGATGAGCTTGTAAACGTTCATTGCTGAGTATGACTGGGAACAGATCCTCTGTACGCTGGCTAGCTGTATTAATTGTTTGAAAAGTTATCTGACATGTACAGTTGCAGAGAATAGCTTAGTCTAACTAACGTTAGCCTTGCTAGGTTTATAAACAAGGCTTTGCGCGCTAGCTAGCGTTGTGACCTTCCGTACAGCTACGTACCACGCATCACAACTAAAACAATGCACCGAAAGTCTAGCCAAGTTGACCAACGTCAGTTACGTTTAAAACATTAATTATCGCCGCTGGGTAAAATATGATCAATAGGTCTGCTTCGTCTATATATCGCTGCTAACTGAGCACAGCCGTGAAAACATCAACTGCACTTTGGTCATGAGAAAGACCACTTTCCTCCACATCAGACCGCGAAAACATGGCCTCAGTTTCTTCGTGCTCATGCTTGCCATCTGACGTTAGATAATCGGCAAGGAAACTTGACCAGAATATTTTCTCTCCAGCGGCGGATTTCATACCAAATCACAAGGATATAAGATGTTTAAAATATATATAGCGAAAGTGCCAAACTAGTGATCCAACTATCTAGGGCAATTGTATAAAAGATAGCTAACGTTACCTAGCACTACTCATGCAGCCCCCATCCACTCGAGCTACAGTCCTACATTTCAACGTTAAAATGTAAAACCGGAATTATAACGCGAAGTTCATACAATTTCCCTGGAAATTAATATAGTTAGTAAAACTCCGTACTTACATTTTCATCACCCGAAAGATCGGGATTACTATTCTCATCGCTGCTCAATTTCTGTTTTTTCGCCGGCATCTCGTTTCCCGCCTCACCTTGGCTCTCAGACATCTTCCAGTTCGTGTTCGTCTTCCTCTTCGTCTTCCTCTTCCTCCACTAGTGGCCACGCATGCGTACAGCATTATGGGAACAGGAGAGGGTGGGAGGGGCCAAGCAGTGAAGCACCCGGAAGTATGCTTGCTGAGCGCAAAAGAGCTTTCTGCCCATTGGAATCAATGGAGAAAACCAAGCTGATTTGACAACCAAAGAAAACCTAATCGGTTTTGTGATCATAGCATTCATTATGTGTAGCAGTTTGTGAAACAATGATTGCTTTGGCCCAGAAGTGTTGTCGAATTATTTATTAAAAATACATTTTCCGAAAAATGTAACATCTTTTCATAATATGCTTTTCATATGGAACGTGACGACCGTTAATCGAGTTTAAAAATATCATCGGGGAAGTTTCATTTCGCCTTCATAGGTCTGATATTTCCCATTCATTTTAATGGGAGCTCCAATGATTGACGCTCACAACAGAGACACGCGCAGTACAGGCTTACTTCCGGGTCCTTCAAAACTTCGGTTGGTTGAGGGCGTACTTTTCCGTCTAGTTAGTTAATATGCATGTCTATGACACATAGCCTACAGCTCATTTTAGGTAGGCCTGCATCCACGACCCCAATGTTTTTCCAAAACAAATTCCACGTAAGTGAATTCCCTAATTTATGCCTGCTGTCTCACGTAAAATTTGTTATCTGTTATTAAAATATTCAAGTTTTTATTGCCAAGTTCACAATTTACAAATATAAAAGGTGGATGAAATTCGTAAATGCAGGACAGCTCAACAATGCAAAGTTCAGTTGTGCTTTAACTGTAAACTCTACGCTTGGATATTGCCGTTTATCTTGTAATTCCATTGATAATTCGGAGTCCCTACTCCATGTTTTTTTTGACTTGTTAGACTGTCACTTGTGGTCACGCTTGCTACTGGTGAAAACCATCCGTCAAGTGTGATCCACAGGTCTACTGCTATTGCGTCTGTACCTGTTGTATAGACACAAGTTGATGATAGTGTATGCACCACCATTAGGCATGTAATGAAACAATGTGACTTCTGTACTTTGTGCTTTAATAACTCTGATCAAGTGGTGTGTCCTGCATGCATTCCTTTATCAACTGTGAATGTGTTATTTTGAGCAGTCTCTGTGGTGAATGGTTTTACATGTTGTCCCTTTGATGGGGGGATTGGTTTTATTGACTGGTTACTGGGTCATTAATAGTATTATGCAGACTTGCGTACTGCGCGGTGTTCTGGAGATTGAACAAATGTAGCATTTGACTATTAATACCAGCTAGAGCAGGGGGTGCACAAGGGCCAATCCGTTTCAGGATTTTGTGCCAACTTCCGCTCCTTAATTAGCTTAATTGTATCGGTTTTCTGTAACCTGTTTACTCGTGGTGCCAAAGATGTGCAAGTGTAGGGAGTGGGATCACCTAAGAAATCACATTATTATGATGAAAACAACACACAATTATGCTCAGTAATTATGTGCCAGCTCTCGCAAGAAGCCAACCTCTAATAAGATTTAACTACACTTGCGAGTGCAGTTGTGGTAGATGGTTGACTCACGATTGCTTCAATAGTCGATGGTACAGTTCTGTATTCATAAACACACAAAATTCATAATCACCCTTCAATACAAAATATTAAGAAAATAAGATTTATTTACACATTTTAATCTATGAACTTAAGTCACACTGTTTAATTCAGGACTGCATTAATTATCGAGGCTGACAGAGATGGACTGATGCTCTGCTGCTCGTCTGACTCCGCCCTCTTCAGCTCGTCTGACTCCGCCCTCTTCAGCTCGTCTGACTCCGCCCACTGCTGCTCGTCTGACCCCACCCACTGCTGCTCGTCTGACTCTGCCCACTGCTGCTCGCCTGACTCCGCCCTATGCTGCTTGTCAGACTCCGCCCTCTTCAGCTCATCAGACTCCGCCCTCTTCAGCTCCTTTGACTCCGCCCACTGCTGCTCGTCAGACTCCGCCCTCTTCAGCTCGTCAGACTCCGCCCTCTTCAGCTCATCAGACTCTGCCCTCTTCAGCTCGTTTGACTCCGCCCACTGCTGCTTGTCTGACTCCGCCCTCTTCAGCTCGTCTGACTCCGCCCACTGCAGCTCAGTTTTTTTGCTTCCACGCGCCTCCTTGGGGAGGTCCTGGAGGAGGTCAGGCTCCATTTCGCTGACGCTGCCCTCGGGCGTCTCGGCGTTCTCCTCCCCTGGAGGGGAGAGATGCTGGTTCAGGGTTCCCTCTCCCTCTCCCTCTCCCTCTCCCTCCGACCCCGCGCTCGATCCGCTGGGCGAGACGCTCCTGTTCTTCCTCTCCCGCTTCTTTTTCTTGCTCTTCTTCTTTTTGGCATTCTTTTTGGAGCGTTTGTGGCGGCGTGGAGCAGGACTCTCCGAGGGCTTTTTATTCCTTCCGTCCGCGTTCTTTGGGCTCCCAGTGCCACTCCTCCGTCTCTTTCCCCCGTGGGGCCTCCTGGGTGATGCGTCAGTTCTGTCTCCGTCCCTACTCCAGGACGAGGACCGAGGCTCACGTCTCTTCCCTCGGACACCACTACTCCCCGACTGCGACGGCTCTCCGTCTTTGCTGTGACTCTGCCTCCCTTTACTGCGACTCCGCCTACCCTTGCTGCGACTCCGCCTCCCTTTACTGCGACTTCTCTCCTCCCTGCTTTGACTCCGCCTCCCCTTACTGCGCCTCCTCCCATCCCTGTTTTGAACCCGCCTCCCCTTACTGCGACTCCTCCCCTCCCTGCTTTGACTCCGCCTCCCCTTACTGCGACTCCTCCCATCCCTGTTTTGACCCCGCCTCCCCTTACTGCGACTCCTCCCCTCCCTGCTTTGACTACGCCTCCCCTTACTGCGACTCCTCCCATCCCTGTTTTGACTCCGCCTCCCCTTACTGTGACCCTGCCTCCCTTTACTGCGACTCCTGTCCCTGCTTGGACTCCGCCTCCCCCTGCTGTGACTCCTCCTCTCCTCCCTGTGACTCCTACCCTCTGTGCTGCGACTCCGCCTCCCCCTGCTGCGACTCCGTCTCCCTTTACTGTGACTCCGCCTCCCCCTGCTGCGACTCCGCCTCCCTTTACTGCGACTCCGCCTCCCTCTGTTGTGGCCCCACCACCTCCCACTCCTCCCTGATGGCCTGTCGGGACTGTAGCGTCTGCTGGACCAGTCTCTCCGCTCAGAGAAAGCACCGTTGGGAGACATGTGCAGATCCCGGTCCGCATCCCAGAATTCCCGGGTGGGATTCCTGTACACGTGCAGGAAGTTACAGTGCTTCCCTTTGGGACACTTGTTCCTGTCAAACAGCCCTAAGCAACAGAGATCGGAATGAAGAAATTCAAATTAACTTCTAAGAATAATACGGTATCATAACATACACTTGAGGAAAAAAAGGCATCAACATTTGTCCTTACAGGTTTATGATTGCTTAACTTGCCAAACTGTGTTTATGACAGGGAAGTGATTTAAAAAATGTTAAAAAAAAATTTACTTTCCTAAATCAGTTAACCAAGAAATAATTACAGACATGCAAAACTATTGGAATGACTCAAAATGACAGTGCACTGTGGTCTTAAAGGGAAAATTCCCCACTGGAGGCCAATGCATAACTGTCCCATAGCAGGGAGGGATTCAGTAGGCCAAGATGACCACGTCTCATTGTCCAATAGCGACCCCTGCTGGTCACTCATGCCAATACAGTTTGTTTGCTTGTTTCTCATCTGATATCTACCGAGATTCAGGTAGTGAACAGCTTTACCACATATGGCCGTCTTCCACCTCGTGACGGGCGAGAACTCGCACTGCAACTGTCTTCCTGCGTACCATCGGCCATTAAACGTGACAAAGGCTTCCTTACACTGCTCCTCCCTGTAGAGAGACAGACACCAATAAAGTTGAGGCAACAAATCTCATTTGAATTTGAGAGGGAGAAAGAACAAGTAAACACAGAGAAATTATGAAATCTGAAAGGAGTAACTAGAAATAAACAAACAGAATAAAAATAAGTATTTTTGTCAGACACCGTCAGGGTAGGCTGTGTGCCTTGGGGCAGAGTGCCAGGTGGTACATGTCTGCAGATCAGACTACTTGCTTGAGAAAAGGGTCCGCAAGCTACGAGTCAACTGTTGTCCCAATCGCCAAATTCAAATGCAATTTAGCACCACACATCTCGCCTTTCCACAAATTGGCATAAGCATCATATGAACTCCTCCAACCAGAAGGCATTATAGCACAGCCATGTTTAGAACAAGCATAAATGTACATTACAAAATGTATAGGGCACATCATTTTTTATTGTATTATTATTTATTTTTTAATAAAGCACAGGTGTGTGAAGACTTTGGTGAGATGAAGTGCACTTACGTCTCGTACTGGACATACACGTTTCCCCTCAGGTGAGGCTCGAAGTTGCAGCTCACCTGTAGACATAGTGAGGAGTAAATCGGAATATTCTGTTAAAAAAAGTCAGTCCTACCCCCCCCCCCCCCCCCCCCCCTTTTTTTCCACAACAGTCACCTTGAACTGCACCACCTTCCCGGCATTCCTGAATTCCGGAAGCGCGTCCTCGTAAAACTCCAGGAAGTGCTGGTGCACGTCGTCCTCGCTGTACTCCAGACCGGCGTCGGTGTCGTAGTCGTCCCGCTGGCTCTGCTCCATGCTGAAGGTGGCGAACATGCCCCTGATCATCAGCGAGGTGCTGGAGGGGGGGCGGACGTGAACGCGGGAACACCTGACACCCCCCCCCAAAGAGAGGAAGAAAGGACACAGCTCAGCACAGGTAATGGTCTCCCGTAAGAAAGGACACAGCTCAGCACAGGTAATGGTCTCCCGTAAGAAAGGACACAGCTCAGCACAGGTAATGGTCTCCCGTAAGAAAGGACACAGCTCAGCACAGGTAATGGTCTCCCGTAAGAAAGGACACAGCTCAGCACAGGTAATGGTCTCCCGTAAGAAAGGACACAGCTCAGCACAGGTAATGGTCTCCCGTAAGAAAGGACACAGCTCAGCACAGGTAATGGTCTCCCGTAAGAAAGGACACAGCTCAGCACAGGTAATGGTCTCCCGTAAGAAAGGACACAGCTCAGCACAGGTAATGGTCTCCCGTAAGAAAGGACACAGCTCAGCACAGGTAATGGTCTCCAGTCGGGCTGCCCATTCCTGGTCCAGGAGATCTACCATCCTGTAGGTTTTCATTTCAGCCCTAATTTGGCACACCTGATTCTACTAATTAGCAGCTGAACGAGATCTCTATCTGTTGAGTGAGGTGTGCTTTGTTAGGGTTGGAGTGAAAACCTACAGGACGGTAGATCTCCAGGGGGGTGTACTCCGAAGTGAGATTAAAGGGTTAGCGAGCTAACTTAAGCTTCAACCCTGGGTTTTCTGTATCACAAAGCCGACTCACTTTTAATTCGGGGTATATTACCATGGCAACTTACTTATTGCATGGCTAACCTGCTTTGGAGGAAAAAAAAAAAAATACTTTGGAAAAAGGAGTCTCCATTCCAAAGGATCCCGTAGAGATATGTGAGGATATTAAGGGAGTCTCTTCACAGGGCGAGGTTATTGAGTTCCGCAAGAGATTTTCTGAGTTCCAGAAAATGCTTTAGAGACCAAGAAAATACGTTGTCTTTCCCCGAGTTTATGAATAAACTTTGGTGCAATTGCTTCAGCAATATTTTAAACATGTCGTATCAAGTTCAAAGTTTAGGAGCTCTAGAATGTAGTACAGAAAATAGAAATAGTACTAGAAATAATCCGTATGACAATGCTCTGAGAGTATGGATTTATTTGTTACGAGTGGTTAGGTAATTAAGGTTTTAACGAATAACCAACACGATGAGCTTTTCTCCTCCGGGGCTTTGTGGGACACAACGGTGTTGCGTTTTGCTCTTATGATTGTTTTATGTTCTTTGTACAAGTCTTTTTCCTCAGGAGAGAAATACGCTGCTCGAGTACAGCCCATGCTGTACCGCTATAGGCTCGTAGTTGCAGGCACCGCCCCTTTTATGGGAATGCGCACAGAGCGTCATTAACAAAGCCCACGTTCACTTAGCAAGTTGATAAATAGATGTAATTTTGTATTATAGGTCTTAGATGTGATTGTACTGTATTTTGGATTACATACTTAGTGTAATTGTTAGAAAAGCCCAACTAGGGACAGGAGTTGCAAATTAGCAATAGCTATAAACTCTTTGTGCAGAACATCAGTTGCTGTAATTGTACTGGAACTATGTTTAACTGCATTGTCCCTATCAAATAAACCAATAAATAAAATAAAAACCACGTTCATAGTAGGCTACAGGTTAAAGCCAGATTGCGGTGGTAAGCCAGTTAACGCGAAGAAACCCTGGCTATGTTAAGCTTCCTTCATAGTATACCCCCCTGGACACTCACATAACAATAACAATAACAATAACTCAAAGCAGGCAGTCACAACTTCCACAAGATCACAAAGGTGCCATTCCATCCATTTACTGGTTAGGTAATAGTCTACACTCGTCTTTCTTTAGATTTCATCAGTCTTTTGAAGCAATATCTCCGCAGGAACTTGACAAACAAAAGCAGCATTTAACCTGGCTTTTGTTAACAGTTAAAAATTTCCTTGGTTGTGCAATAACCCACACCCCAAGTAAGCACATGACATGATTGAACTCTGATTGGCTCAGAGATAACTGACAAAACTTCAGGATTCTACATGTGGAATCTTGAGTGGCAGGACCTGCAGCACATCAGTACTGCCATAGATGGTGACGAAACCGCATCCCATTGGGAAACAACTGGGTCATGGGAAATGGCCTTCAGAGTTCAATTTGTTTGCTCTAAAATGGACGCACAAGCCAATTACCTGTCTCCAAACCTGCAGGCTCCGGTTTTGAGGAAGAAAGGGCAGTTCGCCCTGTCCTTCTCTGTCCCATAATCCACTGGGGCCTCAGGGTTTCTCCATGGACCTGTACTCTCAAGCTATCCACAGAGAAACGGTGTGGAAAGATCACGTAAATGTCAGAAATGCAATCTGTTATTCAGTCTCAGCTCACCCTATTCACAACCCAGTGGTGTCACATTTCACAGTGCAGCTCATGTTATTCAAGAAAACTCTCGTATTAATTTGCTTATTCTTATGCAAAGAACGATGACACAAATCCAAGAATTATGACACAAATCAATGGTCAATTTCAATTAACTATCAACATGTTTTGCATTCAACACACTGATTGGTCCTTGCAGCATAACTGATTTAAACTGCACATCATCATGTGACAAATGTGAGGTCACATTTGTAGAGGACAGAATTTTTGTCACTTCCTTAAAAACACTAATTGGCATTTTTCCGTCCTGAAAAATGCACATCTGTCCTACTTTAAACACACCTGGGTGAATAAGCGCACCGGGGTTACATATACCTGTTTAATAACTACAACTACACCTAGTATACACATCCTCATGTAAATAAACATACCTGATTTTCACACACCTGTGTAAATAAGTACACCTGATTTACACATACCTGGCTTTCAGCTTGGTCCAACATTTTCTGTACTGCCTCCTATAAATGGTGCAAACACAGGACTGTTGAGAAACCTGCAGAGGGCTAGCAGATATCTGTTAATGTGTGTTAAGAACTTAAAGAGGGTCTGTATAGAATGGGAGATTAACACATTTGGTCATGACAAATATCATTAATTAACCAGTGATACTTACTTTTCAGAGAAATAAAACTTAAAAATGAAATACTATACAGAAATTCCTACTCAGGACATTTTTGCTGGGTTTAAAAACAAACAAACATTTTTTTAATGATCAGCGTTGCCCCGGCAACCCCTATAAAAAGATAACAGAAAAAGATACATGGTCTCCTCCTGTGGCAGCAGGAACCTGCAGGACTGTCAGTCTCACTCTTTGTGTGCATCTTAGTTAAGGAAGCGCATGGATGGACAAACTGCTTACATATGATTCATATGTCACTGACTATAAGAACATCATTGTGTATATCAGCCAATGGGATCAAAATAAACACCTGCAGCATTAGCTTCAGTAATGGTTCAAAAGGTACTGAAGGAATGCCTGATGCCCACCCTACATCTGAGCTTACCCATCAACCACATACCTAAAAAACTCAATTTAAGTCTTAATTTAATAAGAGTTTATTTTGTGCTGACATTGCTCTGATGGATGTTATGAATACACTACTGAGTGCAACTTTTAGCAGAATGTCCAAGTCCTCACTTTAGGATCCGCAGGTACCGTTTTCACCCCAGGAACATTGGAAGTACATATCTAAGATTTTATAGCCATCTCATTTCTGAAATTAAAAGCAAATGGGCGAAGTTGTTGAAGGTCTGAATTTGGTGACATTCCTATGAGTCTGGCCTGACGGTGGTGATGTTTGTAAGTATTAGGGCTGATGTCCTCTGGCTTTAGGGCTGGTATCTAAATGGAAAGAGGATATATGTGGCTGGATTTCACTACGCTCCTACTGCACGGATCACCTCTCTGTCCATCTTCTCCTGCTGCCTCCGTTCCCTCTCCTCCTTCTCTTTTCGCTGCTGTTCCTCCCATTCCTCCTTTATTCTCCTCTGCATGGAAACAAGAAACGCCTCAGAGGTTACACATTAATGTAAAGGTTAAAATTAACTTCGCTTTGCTGAAAAATAATAATCCAGACCTACAAATAAATTCTATCTACCAAAATTAATATACACACATGTACATTTCTGATGTGTTAATAAAAGCACGATACTGAATGCAATTTGTGCTACTAAAGATATTCCTATACAGTTGCACTGATATTTTACTGGTAAATATTTTTTTAGATAATGCCAAAATGGTTGGAAATACTACCTATTAAAGCCTGGGGATACTGCCTATTAGAGCCTGGGAATACTGCCCATTAGAGCCTGGGAATACTGCCCATTAGAGCCTGGGAATACTGCCCATTAGAGCCTGGGAATACTGCCCATTAGAGCCTGGGAATACTGCCCATTATAGCCTGGGAATACTGCCCATTATAGCCTGGGAATACTTCCAGTTGTTGGTTTAGCTCATATTAGGCTAGATTTGATGAGGGGATCCTTGTTAACAGCACAGTCCTGTACCTCCTCCTCCTCTTGTTTCTTTCGAGCAGTTTCCTCTCTCTCTGTTTTCAGCCGGAATTCCTCCTGAGCGACCTGCTCCCTCTGGAGCCACTGTCGGTGTAGTCTTTGTCTGGATCAGATTAAACACAGTCACAGTGCTGGCTCGCATGATCGCGAGGGTACTCAAACACATACAATTAAACCGTTATCATCACTAATCAGGACTTGAAAAAATTATGTTTTTACGATAAAAATCCATTTTGCATTTATTTCCGTCCACGATTCCAAATGAAAACACAAACATGGCTTTTGGGAATTACACATGCATATATGTGAATTTGCACCATCGGCTCAATTCCTTACCGTTCTTCTTCAGCCTTCCTCTCCTCTTCTTCTTCATCATCATCATCATCATCTGATACCTCTCTAGGCAATACCTCTTGTAATTCTACAGATATTTACATTGAACAAATACTATTTAGTTACCATTTACAAATCAAGTGTGAAATATTTCATTTGAAATTTAGGGGTAGCAACACAGATCCACATGAATATGTACATGTCTGTTCTATCGCCAGTTCCAGTCCACTACTGAGGGTGAATTATTCCTACAAGTTTAAATAAAATCTGTTCCTTAAGTTTTTACAATTACTGAAGAAAAAACGAAAGCATAAATGGGAGAAATTGTTCATGTCTTTTTAGTACATCAGCATCTTGAACGTTGTACACCTGAGATGGAGACACATTGGGCAGCAGGCTGAGGACACAATGAATTGTCAAATTACAAAGACACGAATGGTTTTCACTGTTTTTAATCAGACTCCCAAATATATATATATGACAAACGTTATAAAGAATAAATCGTGCTATGTAAATATCATGATATTATTACTGTAAGTTAGTAGGCTTTAACGATAAGGAATGGGTCGAGAGAATGTCTATATTTGAAATGAGCCGTTTATTGTGTAACTTATCTAGACAAACTTCAGGTTTAACCACGCCAAAGTTTTATACATTCTTAGTAACTCCAAGGAAAATGCAAGTACTTATGCTCGAAGTTTAGCATAAAAGGCGTTTTAATGTCCACTGCAATTTTGCATGCATGTTTGACTGTTTGACTGAAATTCGACACGTTGATAGCTAACGTTAGCTCACCTACCCACCTGAATCTCTGAGTTTTGCGAGGGCTTGACGTTTTCTTTTCCTCTTTTCTTTCTTAAAGGCGGCACGCCGTTGCTTTTGACTGAAAAATAAACAAGAGCTTTTAACATAAGACCCTGCTAACTGATCTTAGCCAACTAACCTTAACGTTAGCTTGCTAAATTACTATGGCTAGGGCAATGCCACTAGGTTTATGACGTTAAAATGTGCCATAGATGACTACTATCGATGACTCGGATCACAAAACACGAAAACATAGCAGAGAATTTATTTATTCTCAATACAAAACTTGATACAAGGCCTTTTTTACCCGCGTTGTTCACGGTTCAGCATTGCGCTTCCTCCAAACGCTACGGCGTTCGCCATTTTGTTCTTCCTCTATGTTATTTGAACGGCATATTAACGTCTAGAAGACTATTTCTGCCACCTACTGTTCAGGAGGGTGAACTGAGAGATTGCGGTATCGTTAAATTTAGGCTTTGCGGTGTGGTATGGGTATGACACGTTATAGGTATATTCCTCATCAGTGAGAACTGTGGGAATGGCAAACAATTTCGGGACTGAAGGGAAAGCACACAGTACAAAGTACAGGTGGAATCTTGTACGAGGAAAACATGAGTCAGCCAAGAATTTAAGACTGGATTAAAAAAAATTCACATTTCAGCAGGTACACAAGCAGTTTACAAATAAGGTAATGTCCTTGAGTGGATTAGTCAAAGTCCAGAGTAGGCTAGACTAGAATTTGTTTTCCCCCACATTGAGGTTGGCCCCTCCTTTCTTCCCGGAATTCACAGCGCTCTTGTGCAGATAGAGGCGTTTGATTCGATAGCCTACTTGAATGACATGAATACCGCTGTTAATACCAGAGATTTGGGAGGGTCTATGTTAATACTTATCAGCTAGACTCTGCCCAGCTGATGAATCCGTTCAGAATACCAGGCTGCCTGCCTGCTGTAGTCTACTTGAACATACATGTCATGTAAGTCATCAATCTCTGCACGCACTGCATACGAAAAGAGCAAAGCCAGCTTGTTATGGACTGATTAACTGTAAGTGTACAATCACTCGACATATAAACCATATAGATTGTTTTCATACATTTTTAGAAAGACACATGAAAATGAAGAGGGACACGAAGACAACAAAGTGCCCGATAGAGGAATACTATCAACAACTAGGCTATGTAAAAATACAGCGATCCGCTGTACAGCTTTGAAGGCACGATGACGTCGTCACCCAGAGTCCTTTGCAAATATCTGAGCATCCAAGAAAAATAGTGGAATTGGGGACACGGGACGCGGGGGTACCGAAACTGCTTTTATTGGGGAGCAACCAGGGAGGATTGGGTAAGTTGACGTTTAACGCATAGTCTCTCATTACCTTTAGACATTATTGCAGTCGCTACATGATATTATTGTTTGCATAACGGCAGCTACCGAGTTCGGTCTCTTATACCAGCGATGTTAGTCTCTCCATATCCCATACATCGCAGATGTAATATTTACTGATTATCAAATGCACAAAGCTATAGATGAAACGCTTTCGCACACTGTAACTAACGTTAGTAACGTCGCCGCCGGTAGACTAACCTAACTGTAAATTGATAACGTAACTATTCTCATTCAGCGAGCTAGTTAAGTGTTAACGACCCCGATAAAAAAAAAAAAGGATTCACCTGTTTCTGACTTTTGTCTCAGTTACCCTAATGCCAATGGGACAATGCGGAGTCGCAGCAACTCGGGAGTGCGCCTGGATTCATACGCACGGCTCGTGCATCAGACTATATTGTGTCATCAGGTATTTTGTTTGTAGTTGAAAAACATCCAGTTGTTCTCCGATAATGTTTTTGTAGCCTATTATACATTGTTACCTTTTGGCCTATCGCTTGCGGTAGGTAGCCATTGATATATTGTCATAGGCTACATCCAAGAAAACATGAATACATGCTGTAATGTTTAATTATTTTTCATATTTTTGTGTAATCTGACAAAAGAGTTGGTAGGCTATGTCTTCATAACACTGATGGTGGTGTGTGGCTTTGCACAGATGTGAAGCAATTAACATTGCTTAGAAATGAGTGTCAGTTAAATATGTTTAGCTGTGAAATTCATATATGCTGCAGTAGAAGAACCAGTCAATCAATGAAATATTATTTTTAACAAGTGTACTCCATGTCATGACTCGCAGTGGACATTTTCAAGAGGGAACTGAAAAATATTTCACCATTTTCAAGGAATTCTGCTTTATTGCCTTTGAAGGGGTGTGGGAATAATTTAAACATTTTCCTGCGCGTTTGGTTAAGTGTTTTTGTTTTTGCCTTTTGTTTTTATTGGGAATGACCACTGTGAATTGCTTAACCATAGATCTAAATGGCTGTGTGGCGGGTTGATTAGAGATGTATTGATGTTTAATATACGGTCCTGTTGGTAAACCCGCACCTCAGAACGCGGTGACGGGTCTGCTTCCGGCGAGCGAGCAAAAGAAGGACGCCTGGGTGCGGGACAATGTCTACAGTATCCTGGCTGTGTGGGGCCTGGGCATGGCCTACCGCAAGAACGCTGACCGTGACGAGGACAAGGCAAAGGCGTACGAGCTGGAACAGGTGACCATCTCACAGCCCTAAAAAGGGTGCGAAATTAACATTTTCAGTGTGGCTGGTAAGATGGTCTACTCAAGTAGCCACTTTGGCAGGTGACCAACCAGGTTGTGTTATATTGTAAAAGGTAAAGTGGCTGGTAAAATTTTTAAAACTTCTTTAGAATCCATCTTTAGAATCCACAAGCCACTCTGATCAGTGGGTTATAAAGTTAATTTCATTGGGCACTGCTGCCCAAAGGGGTCGCCCAGAGTAGAGTAACTGTCGTTTGTGCCGCCTGGACTGTGCCCTCCACTAATCCCTGGCTGTGCCCTCCACTAATCCCTGGCTGTGTTTGATCCTGTAGAGTGTGGTCAAGCTGATGCAAGGGCTGCTCCAAAGCATGATGAGACAGGTGAGAGGCCTGCACTGAATTATAGCCTTTAATCCTCTGGGCCCAGCGTACTGAGTACTCTGGGCCCGGCGTACTAAGCCCAGTTTGCTGAGACGTTGAGTTCTGTGTGCTGGGACGGCACACGGAACTCTTCCATTTCAAATCAACCAAAGACTCCATGCCCTTTGGTATGAAGCGCTAGCGTTCGTTTTGTACGTGGTTTTATTTCAATAAATGGTGTTTGTTACTGAATAATAAAGGAGTTGGACAACGAAGATTAATTTCTGCAATAGCTGCAAAGTGTCAACCTATTAAAATTCAGGTAATATTCATATATTTAAATTTGATGTTATGAAGAGGACATTATTGTAACAGAGCAACTTTGCCAGGGGATGTGTTCCACGATATACTGAGAAATGCCTGATATGTCCCCTCAAATAATCAATGAATGCCTAAGTCTAATTTTACTTTATATATGCTTAGGAATTATAACCTAAAATCTTTTTCTCGGAACACAGTCGTGCATTCAGTGATGCATTCATATAAATTGTTGTAGGAATATTCGCTGACAGCTTGAAGTGAAGTTAACGCTAAAGTGTGTGAGTGATTTGAGATTGACCTGTCCACACTAGTCATTACTGCAACGGCTTACTGTGCGCTTACTGTGCGCTGCAATAAGAAGCTGGGCCCCTTTTCCCATCTTAGAGTGTTTTTGCTTTATTCATTTTAAAAATGATAAAAAATTTAGTGACATTACATAAAAAAGATAATAAAGATAGAGGGAGAAATAGATTTTTTTAAAAACAAATGACGAAAAACAAAGAAACAAAGTAATATAAAAACCAGAATAGCCTAAGATGATTTTTACTCTAAGATCTTTTTGGGAAACCGGGCCCTGGCTGAGAATATGGGTTTTTGCTGCAGGTGGCCAAGGTGGAGAAGTTCAAGCACACCCAGAGCACCAAGGACTGCCTCCATGCCAAGTACCACACCCCCACAGGGGCTACTGTGGTGGGGGACGGCCAGTGGGGTCACCTCCAGGTGGACGCCACCTCGCTCTACCTGCTTTTCCTGGCACAGATGACCGCCTCAGGTAAACAGGTGTCACGAACACCTGCAGAGGAGGGCGTGGCCATCTTTTAACACTCGCTCAGTTTAGTGCTGATTTATTAGTGTCTTTCGGTTTCCGTAATTCCACCGTGGAACCACGTCGTTGACTACATCGTTCCTGTCTATTTTAGGCCTCAGGATCATCTCTAATCTGGATGAAGTGGCATTCATCCAGAACCTTGTCTTCTACATTGAGGCTGCGTATAAAGTGGCTGTAAGTTTAAAGGAAGTCTGAAAGGGTTGGAGGACACGCCATGCATATTAAGTAATCTCTGCGCCTTGTGATTCTAATGATTGAGCACTCTTTAAGAAACCCTGCAGTTCATACAGCATAGTAACAGTCCCAACATTTACACAGGCCTAGAGGAAGGCCCTGAAGTGACCTACCAAATTTAAAATAAAATAAAAAATATATATAATAAAAAATCAAATAGTGTGTTTATATAAAAAAATTTTACTATATGCAAATGATATAATATACACAGGGAGCAAGAACACATACTACCCTACTTGACAAGTTTATGCTTCTAAAATTTAGACAAATTCCTCCAGATGATGTAGGTGGGAATA
The DNA here is from genome assembly GCA_029718625.1 of Synaphobranchus kaupii. Lineage (NCBI taxonomy): Eukaryota > Metazoa > Chordata > Actinopteri > Anguilliformes > Synaphobranchidae > Synaphobranchus > Synaphobranchus kaupii. Next base: position 66,132,591 of record CM056384.1, on the reverse strand, counting down.
GCTCCTGATTAATACAGAATTGGCTGGCAGTAAGGCTCTCACTACTTGTTATTATCTTGAGGATTTTGAAACAAATCATTATTAGTTCATTGTTTAGTCATTGCCTATGTTTGTCTATGGGATGTTGCTGCATGGCTTAATGGCAAGTGTATTACAGTTTTGACCAGCACTACAGAATTTTTATATAAATATACATAAACATATACATTAACATATGGGACCAAATTCCACTAAGCTATATTTGTTGCGATTACTACCACAATAAACAAAAGCAACAACATGCATATTGAACCAACTGCAGTGAATTTTTCTTTTAGATTTTTGTCCGGTGGAATCATTGTTCATGCGTCTGCATTCTGATATACAGAAGCTCGTTAATTATTAACTAATAGAGCCACTCAGGACCTAAGGGTTTCCATTTTTCGTCCTCAAGAAAAAAAAATCTTTTTAATGGGAGCAATGAATTATTAATTTTGAGGTGCGGAAAACTGTAACCTCACCCCTTAGAATATTTTTTGTACCTTCGTACAGAGAATCGTTTTCTGTTGACGAGATCTTGCCCTCGTGTTGTAATTGAACTGTTCATAATGAATGATTTGTACTAATCTGTTGCTCTGTGCCCCTGTCCAGGACTACGGAATGTGGGAAAGAGGGGACAAAACTAATCAGGGCATCCCCGAACTCAACGGCAGCTCTGTGGGAATGGCCAAGGTAAGAGAGCAAGGCAGTGTCCGAATCAGAGCCCTATCTACTGCGTCCTGTCTCCTGTGTACAGTGCACTGTGTCCGAATCAGAGCCCTATCTACTGCGTCCTGTCTCCTGTGTACAGTGCACTGTGTCCGAATCAGAGCCCTATCTACTGCGTCCTGTCTCCTGTGTACAGTGCACTGTGTCCGAATCAGAGCCCTATCTACTGCGTCCTGTCTCCTGTGTACAGTGCACTGTGTCTGAATCAGAGCCCTATCTACTGCACCCTGTCTCCTGTGTACAGTGTACTGGCAGATGTGTGCTGTTTAATGTGCACTGTTTAGTACGCGATGTGCAGTATGCAAAAACACCGCGATGTGCAGTATGCAAAAACATACTATTTTCCAACCGTACTGTGGAAGTGTCGTAAGACGTCCCACCCTTGCGCAGCCATGTCACGTTTTATGTTTGTTGTTATTGAAAGAAAACGTCAGCGAAGCTGCGCCTCATTTTTTAAAACCAACTACGCGTCATACTTATGCGACCAAAATGTTTGCGTACTTCTTGAAAAGGGTGCTCCCGAATAGACTCGACGAAACCCCGGAAGTAAGTGTATCATACGGGGGTTTTAAGTGCACTACATTTAGATAAAATTTCACCTACTTAAAGCACAACTGAAATTTGGTAGAACTTTGGGTTGTGTAGTTAACCTGGCCATGATATGAGTCCAAATGGTGGCGAAATATGTTTATTAGTTGCTCTGTGCTCCCCTGGGGTGATAATGTGATAATCCAGAATAGGATATTTGTCGCTTTCCATTCACTTCTATAGGGCAGCTAAAACGGTCTCAAAATGACACTTCTAGCACGTATACGAACGTGAACGAAGTGGATTCTGTCAATGCAAACAATAACCAGTCCTCGTACGTATTTTAAAAAAAGAAATTAAATGGCCCTTTCTTGGCTTTTTTGCATTTTATTTGGAACGTAGATCCGGTAGGTAATTCTTGTGCCAGAAACAGCGTTAATGCGCTGATGCATCAGAAACCACTCATTGGTCCAAATTTCCATGGAAGCAAGCGTTCTTGGTAATATATATCTATGGTAAACAAACCAACCTGCCGACATTTTGCTAGTGTTTTCTGGTAGCTTGCTAACAACATAGAAAATAGTACTTTAATAAATAATTTTAATTACACGAAAACAAATATGTAAGAGGACTGGTTATTGTTTGTATTGACAGAATCCACTTAGGTCGTATATGTGCTAGAAGTGTCATTTTGAGACCGCTTTAGCTGCCCTATAGAGGTGAACGGAGAGCGACAAATACCTTATTCTGGATTATCACCCCAGGGGAACACAGAGCAATCAATGAACATATTTCACCACCAAATGGCACTTGTTTCTTGTTTTTTTGCTTGTATCCTTAATTCTTGTTGTGAATTTGTAGTTTATCATGTCTGACTGACCTAGCCTTAAGACCTAGCCATAGCTTACCGTGTCTACTATACTCAATGTTCATGTATACTATAGTCAGTGTTCATGTATACTATACTCAATGTTCATGTATACTATACTCAGTGTTCATGTATACTATACTCAGTGTTCATGTATACTATACTCAGTGTTCATGTATATGGATAACTGCTCCATTATGATAGAAGTGTGCTTTGTCTGACCTGGTTTGTAGTTGCTATAATGACCTTCACTATGCACTTATTTTTTGGATTGACAGATCGGTTCTCGGGAAAAGAGTCAAAGTCCGGGGCTGGTGAATAATAGTTTTTATTGCAATAATATTCTGGTCCAGAAAAGCAAAAGCAATGCACGAGGAAAACAAAGCATTGTCAATATCTTGTTCACACACATCTTTATACCATTTCAAACTCGTCATAGGAAGGAGGGGCGGTTACAGAAATCACAAGATGCTGGCTCAATGCCAGCAGCCCCCCCCTAACTCAGTGTCTGATATGCTGTTTATTTTTCAATAAGCATTCTCCCGGGGGAATTAACGACCAACAACCATTTATACCACTAGGGAAAACATGTTCTCTAACCCCTTATCAGTTGGTCGAGCTAAATTCCTGAAGAATGACTTATTGCCAAGGGAATAGCACACAATCATATGTAATTAATACAAACGTTTAACTGTTATTCATTTTAACTGATACATATTATCATATATTAGTACAACAAATTCTATAGGCTTAATTTAAATCGCCGTTGTTAGTACATACTTATTCTTTAATATAAATATGTTTCACCCTTGGCCTTAATCCTAGGGCACAAGGTCAGATTCAAAACCAGAGATGGAGCAGAAAGGGGAAGTAAGGAGGCCCATCCACCCCCCTCCTAGATTGCCTCACTCAGTTCTCTAAAAAGGACATGATGTATCCTGTCGTTATTCTTGCACAAACATGCAAATCTTGGTACATGCAAACTTAACAAATGCACACTCCTTTAGTTTAATGATTACACACTGCGGATAAATGTGAAATAAACATATATTGTAATAAATGTAAAATAAAGAAACACTTTAAATCAAAGGAATAATACGTGGATTAAACATGTTCTTTAAGCACTTAAAAGATATATGGTAATTAGCTCAACATTTTTATTAAGTCCTTTATTCACGGCCCCTCATGGATAAAAGCGTCTGCCAAGTGAATGTAATGTCACGTAATGTCCTTTTTGCTGGGTAGCGTCAACATTTTGGTCGAACCTCATCGTTTAATAATCTGTCGTTAAGAGGAGCAACATGACTGGCACCTCCAGGACCGGGCCTGGGAGATTCTGCTCAAACGGCCGTGTTGTTCAGGCTCCAGGACCAGGCCTGGGAGATTCTGCTCAAACGGCCCTGTTGTTCAGGCTCCAGGACCAGGCCTGGGAGATTCTGCTCAAACGGCCGTGTTGTTCAGGCTCCAGGACCAGGCCTGGGAGATTCTGCTCAAACGGCCGTGTTGTTCAGGCTCCAGGACCAGGCCTGGGAGATTCTGCTCCAACGGCCGTGTTGTTCAGGGCTGTCCGCTGTCTCCACAGGCTGCGCTGGAGTCTATTGACGAGCTCAACCTGTTTGGGGCTCACGGAGGCCCGAAATCCGTCATCCACGTCCTCCCTGACGAGGTGGAGCATTGTCAGGTGACACGGCAGAGCGCTCACCTTCGTTTAAGTCCATTTCCTGCACTCCACTTCACTTCAAATGGAAACCCGTTTGGGGATCTATTGTACTATTCTTTAGCTTTTGATATTCCAGATGTACACCCGGGAAATGGTGGAATTGAACGTGGAACAAGAGGGTGAAGGGAACCATGACAACATAGAGAATGTGTGTGTGTGTGTGTGTGTGTGTGTGTGAGGGGAGGGGGTGGGGGGGGTGTGCAGTTGGAGAATTAATCTTTTTTCTTTTCTTTTTTTTTGTCTTTTCATCAGTCAATACTGTGTTCCATGTTGCCCAGAGCTTCTAATTCAAAGGAGATTGACGCCGGTCTCCTGTCAGTCATCTCTTTCCCAGCCTTCGCTGTGGAGGACGCTGACCTAGTCAACATCACCAAGAGTGAAATCATCACCAAGTTACAGGTGAGCTGGTCGTCTTCACCGAGAATGGGATCTATCACCAATTTACAGGTTACCTGGCCATCGTCACCAATGATGATATCATTATCAAGCTACACTCGAGTTGGTCATCACCATGAACTAGATTATCACCAAGTTAGTCCTCATGACCAAGACATAAGGTGGTCATCATAGAGTGAGTGCACCAGGTTACAGGTGAGCTGGTTGGCTGTTTGCTGCGTGTGGCCAGTACATTCCCTTCAATGTCTAGAGGTTCAGTATTTACGAACACTGTAAAAAACAAATCTTAGTATTTTAAGCTTATATTTAGACTTTAGAAACTATTTTCTGTTACCTTTTTGCTAAATAAGACAACAATATTGCCAGTGGGGTGAGGGTTTTACTCATTTCAAGATTTGCCAGTGGGGTAAGATAATTTCCAAAGTAACTTAAAACAAGCTAATATTTTCCACTTTAGAGTAAAAATAAGATTTTAAGCCTCATTACAAGACTAAAACATTTGTTAAGACAGACATTTTTTTGCAGTGAAGCCTTTATTTTGCTACTTCTTTCTCCACCCCTGAAAGTGAATATCATATTGTTATTTTTTCTCTTTTTAGGGCCGGTATGGCTGCTGTCGGTTCATTAGAGATGGATACAAAACTCCTAAAGAGGTAAAACTGTCTGTGTGAGGTCCCCTGTTCTCTGCCACAGTCTGTGTAGAGGTTTACACACTAGCAAGATGTCTGCTCATGATTTGACACATATGAGAGCATCTTCTGCCAAAACTTAATTCATAATAACTGCCATAATTGCTCATCATTGAAGCTTAGTTTTTTCCCTTAGGTGATAGCTGGTAGCTAGCTTGCAGGTTTAAACTGTTTGTTCAGTTCACCAGCATTAGTCTAGGGTAGATGTTTTGCTGATTGACACGTTATGATCGTGATATTATCTGGATGGGCTAATAACTCACACCTAGAATGTGAAAATGGCCAGATCTGCATAGTATGTGCACAAGGCTGATACCAAGGAGCAAGAATTGGCAAATTTCCTCCAAAGGCAGATAATTGGATTTAGATTAATCACTATTAAGACGGGGTAATAAGCTCACACAGGAAAGTTACGCCATTGCAGAGCCATTCCTGCACGAGCGTATCTCCTCCTTGTAAATGTGGTTAATCAATGATCCCTGAAATACCCACTGTGAGTTTAACAACTACACTTACAAAGCCAAGTTAGCGAGCCAGCTAGCTGTAGAGGTAAGCCAAGTTAGCGAGCCAGCTAGCTGTAGAGGTAAGCCAAGTTAGCGAGCCAGCTAGCTGTAGAGGTAAGCCAAGTTAGCGAGCCAGCTAGCTGTAGAGGTAAGCCAAGTTAGCGAGCCAGCTAGCTGTAGAGGTAAAGTGGCTAGCTCGCTTCTGGAATGCATTAGGCTCGCATGGTTTTGGTCCGTAATACGCTAACTTATGTTATTGTTTGCGTGCTGGTAATCTTAAGCAAAAAGAACAAACAGAAAAGAAGGCTTAGCAAGTTGGCAAATTAATCAGGCAGCTGCATCAAATAAATTTGTACGTATGAAAATTTTGTCCCTAAAAATGGTCTGCAGTGTTATAAGAATTGAGTAAATTAACCATAGATGTTTTCGCAGAATTATTCAGGGACAGAACCCTGTCAGAAGCTTCTGTCATACTGTTCGTGTTGACGCCCCGTGCTAAATGAACTACTCTAACATGCAGACACGTTTCCCCATCCTGTTGCTATGAATAAGTTATGAATATTTCTAATAAACTGCCATTTGTGTATATTAGTGGAAAGTGGTCCGGCTAAGAATAGGATAATTCCATGCTGCTGTGCTGATTTCAGGACCCCAATCGCCTGCACTATGACCCCGCTGAGCTCAAGTTGTTTGAGAACATTGAGTGTGAGTGGCCTGTGTTTTGGACGTACCTCATCTTAGATGGAATTTTCAACGGAGACCAAGTTCAGGTTAGTTTCCTTTCCAGACTTTAGATTCCATTAATATTCAAGGTTTTTTTTACTTCAAATTATGGTATCAGATTCAGAGTGTTCATATTATTTATTGTACCTTGACAATATATACATAAAATCATAATAACCTTTTTTATCAAGCCACACATTTTGCTGAACAAATTAATTGTAATTACGTATTTTGCGATGTCATAATTATATATGATATTGACACTATATTAGTATCCATGGATGGATGTCTCTGCTGTATATAGTAAATCACGCCCCAGGAAATATTGTGGTATTACAGTACATGTCTAATGCGAGGCTGTTCTCAGGTGCAGGAATACAGAGAGGCCCTGGATGGGATCTTGATCCGGGTAAAGAATGGGATTCGGCTGGTCCCTGAGATCTATGCTGTACCAGCAGATAAGGTATGAGCTCTATACTGTACCAGCAGATAAGGTATGAGATCTATGCTGTACCAGCTGATAAGGTATGAGCTCTATACTGTACCAGCAGATAAGGTATGAGCTCTATACTGTACTAGCAGATAAGGTATGAGCTCTATACTGTACCAGCTGATAAGGTATGAGATCTATGCTGTTCCAGCAGATAAGGTATGAGCTCTATGCTGTTCCAGCCAATAAGGTATGAGCTCTATGCTGTTCCAGCCAATAAGGTATGAGCTCTATGCTCTTTCAGCAGATAAGGTATGACCTCCTGATGCACAGGTCAGTTCATAGAGATACTGTTCCAGTGCTTTCCTGAGCCATCTGAGTGATTATGTTCCAGGTGGAAGAGGAGTACCAGAACCCCCACACTGTGGACAGGGTGGCCCTGGGCCAGCTACCTCATATGTGGGGACAGTCCCTCTACATCCTGGGCAGTCTCCTGGCGGAGGTAGGAGACCTTCTGTGATTCGTATGATGAACTATGATAATAACTGATGATGAACTATGATAATACTCCCATTTTTAAAATTTATTTAGCCATCCAGATAAGACATTATTACTATATGAGGTAATCGCTCATTCCGGATAAGTTAATATTCATGATGCAATGTTGTGTTCTGACCTATGACCATGGCTGTATGTGTATTTGGCTATGTAGGAAATGACAGTATGATTCTGCCGAACAGTCTAAATTCCGATCAGACATAATCGGATTAGGAAGGATGCTGCACTCAACGACTTAATTATCATTGTTACAGGATGTCTTTACATTTGGCGTCGCCTCCACATTTGGCTACAAAGAAATTGATGATTGAGTTGTGCAGCGACGGCCATCTATCATAGAATGGAACTGGGGGTGGGTGATTGGGAACTGTCTCAGACAACAATGTGTATTGATGACATCAGGGGAGAAACTTAATTCATATCAGAAGCCTAACTTAATTGGTGGCCATCTGTAACTTAGAAATTAACTGAGAGTGGCTTGTGGATCCTAAAAAATCACCAGCCATTTTCTTTTTTCTTTTTTAAAATTTGTTTCTGATTTTTCCCCATTTTTCTCCCAATTTAGTAGCCAATTGAACCCCTATTCTAATTCAATTTCCCCCCGTGTAGCAACCGCTATAGAGAACCACCGCTACACAACCCTGTCAGCCGGTAGTAGGAAGGAGGTCGCCACGTCCTCTACAGGGCGCGACTCCTCGAGCTCCTGACCGTGAATCCAGCTCGCCCAGGGCCGCTATGCATGCAGCGATTCTCTCCGAGCCCCTCCCCCCACCCGGAAGCAGCCGCCAATTGCTGCTACCACAGGGCGCCGGCCATGCTCGGATCTGGCAGGACCGGGGCGCGAACCCCGATCCTCGGAGCACAACTGCACCGACTGAAAGTCGGCGCTCTTACCGTTGTACCACGCGACGGCCCATCACCAGCCATTTTCAACATTTTACCAGCCACATTACCTGTTACAATATAGCACAACCTGGTGGGTTACTGGCTAAAGTGACTGCTAGAGTAAAAGTGGTGTTGCTTTCGTACCCTGATGTTACATTAAGTTTGAGAGTCGTCCTTAATACCTTGCAGCTATTCTGCCGGTGCGCTCAGTCCGTATTCTGCCGGTGCGCTCAGCCCGTATTCTGCCGGTGCGCTCAGTCTGTATTCTGCTGGTGCGCTCAGTCCGTATTCTGCCGGTGCGCTCAGTCCGTATTCTGCCGGTGCGCTCAGTCCGTATTCTGCCGGTGCGCTCAGTCCGTATTCTGCCGGTGCGCTCAGTCCGTATTCTGCCGGTGCGCTCAGTCCGTATTCTGCCGGTGCGCTCAGTCCGTATTCTGCCGGTGCGCTCAGTCCGTATTCTGCCGGTGCGCTCAGTCCGTTGGCATAAATAGGTGTTCTTCATGACATCTCTTCCCTCTGTTTGAAGGGGTTCCTGGCCCCCGGAGAGATTGATCCCCTCAACAGAAGAATGTGCACATGCTTCAGAACGGATGTAGTTGTGCAAGGTCCGCCTTCCAGGAATGAGAAAAATCATTATTTTATAGAGAAAATAAAGCCAGTTACATATTTAAGTAAAGTTATCATTATTTCTAGACAATATTCTGTTAGACAACAGCTTTGATATGGGAGAGATAAGAGTAAGGTTATACTTGTGTTATAATTGATAAATGATCTTTAATCATTTTGCCAATAATTAATACATGGTACAACCAAAGAACACAACAATATAAAACTGTTACTACAATGGACTGTTTAAGCTGGAAAGGTCCACAAATGATTGGTGTGTGTGTGTCTGTGCCTGTGTGTGTGTGTGTGTGTGTGTGTGTGTGTGTGTGTGTGTGTGCGCATGCGCGTGTGTGTGTGTCTGCGTATGCGTTTATGCGTGCTTGTGTTTGTGTGTGTGTGTGTGTGTGTGTGTGTGTGTGTGCGTGATTGTGCATGTGTGTGTGTATGTGTTCCTGCAGTGTGTGTTGTGGCAGAGTCAGAGCACATCCAGGAGCTGTTGAGAGAGAACGGGGTGGACGTACAGACTGTATCTCAGGTTCTGCCCATCCGTATAATGCCCGCACGGCTCCTCAGTCACATCTACGTCAAACTGGGTACGGCTCTGCTCCCGCCACGTCCCCTGTGCTGTCCTTTCATAGCGTGCGGAAAACAAAGAGCCGACTCTCCCTCTCCTCCAATCAGGATACAGCAGGAAGCTGAACTTAAGCGGCCGGCCATACAGACACATCGGGGTCCTGGGAACTTCAAAGTTTTACCAGATTAGAAATCACACCTATACCTTCACCCCACAGGTAACAGAATAATAACTTATATTGAACTTTTTTTACAGTAAAGTAGCGCGAAGTACTTTGAAAAGATAACAAAACATTAAATTAATTTTATTATTGTCGTGCGTTGTTGTGGCCGTCGTTTTCTTTTTGGTGGTCAGTTGGGCCGCTATGCCTGATTTCAGTTCTGTGTCCGTTAGTTTATTGACCAGCACCACTTCTACCTGGCTCTGGACAATCAGATGATTGTGGAAATGCTGCGGACAGAGCTGGCCTACCTGTCGTCCTGCTGGAGGATGACCGGGCGGCCCGTCCTCACCTTCCCCATCACCCACAGCATGCTGGGTAAGAGGGTCACAGTAACTGACTTTCTCACAGTAACCAATGGCTCTGCAGATTTACTTGAGGGGAACTTCTGTCACAACGAATGAGAGAAGAGAGAGTGCACAGGTATGCTAAAATGGCGTATGGTAATATGTGTAGAATTAGTGCATTTTTGTATTGTGAGTGTATTGGCGTGTTTAATCCTCCTCTCCCCCAGTAAGCAGAGCCATAGGGAGCATTACAATGATAGACACACTGTGTTCTCTTCCAGTGGAGGACGGGGAGACCATCGAACCCTGCATACTGACCTCCCTGAGGAAACTGCAGGATGGATATTTCGGAGGAGCCAGGTCATAAAAACTCATAAATAAATATAAAAACATAAATCGACGTGTGTTATGTCTGTATTATAAATGTGGGTTGTTCACACCACTGGATGTAGTTTGGAGGGTGAGATGTAGTGTGCAGGGTGTGTTATATGTAGTATGTAGGGTAAGATGTAGGGTGAAATGTAGTATGTAGTGTGAGATGTAGTATGTAGGGTGAGATGTAATATGAGATGTAGTATGTAGGGTGAGATGTAATGTGAGATGTAGTATGTAGGGTGAGATGTAGTGTGAGATGTAGTATGTAGGGTGAGATGTAATGTGAGATGTAGTATGTAGGGTGAGATGTAATGTGAAATGTAGTATGTAGGGTGAAATGTTGTCCGCACTGCAGGGTCCAGCTGGCTCCACTCTCCAGTTTCCTCACCACCTCCTTTCACACGCAACTCAGCTTCCTGGATTCAGACTCTCTGCTTGAGGAGGAGGAGGAGGATGACTTTGAGTCTGATGAAGAAGATTATGCAGAAGGGTGTTACTCCCTCTCAGGTAATGCTGTTGACTCGCACACATCCAAAAAAATTTTTTTAACGATAGTCAGGAATATACCTGCAGTTCTATGAGCAGTTGGGAGGTTACAGGTGTCACTCGTGGGTAATCTTACACCTGTAACAGAGGTACTGATGTCAGCCATCCTGGTATGGAATGGACAGCCACATATAAATACCAGGCACCATCTCCCCCTTTTTCTCAGGAAAATTTTGGATGACAACATGGACAGTTGGTACAGTCCAACTACTACCATAACCGCCAAAATGTCCCGATTATTTTTCTGTAGCACGACTTGGACTGTGTTATTCTGTAAGGACTTTTCCTAGCAGTGCCAGATGGTTCTTAGCAGAGGAAAGGAAGGCCCCCATGTCAGCCTTTGCCTCCTGTACCCTCAGGTAGCTCAAAGGATCACTTTGACCAGTACCTCACCCAGCTTCTTCAGAGCACTGCCAGCAGAAGCAATCTCCCTCCCATCCAGAGGGGGCAGCACCACTTCTTCAGTGCTGAACACACCACCCGGGACATCCTGTCCCTCATGGCACAGGTCCAAGGAGTCAGCATGCCTAGTAAGTAGCTGGGGAATCTAACAGTGGGGAGTGGAAACTCCTTGTATGGAGACAGCTACACTTTTCAGAAAAAAGGGTTATTTGTTTTGTCTCCAGAGGGGAACCCTTTTTAGATCTATAAGGAACGCTCTATGGTAGGTGTGAAAAGTGTGAAAGCTCCCACACTGAACC
>CM056384.1:65956235-66118735 GCA_029718625.1 Synaphobranchus kaupii | reverse complement strand
AGGTTCTGTGCTTTAGGCTCAGAAGACTAAAAAATTAAACAATAGTGGGAATAACATAAGGGATTGGAATTCTTAAATACTGATAATTTTTCCCACTGAAGAGTGGTGTGGTATCAGTGTTCCTCTGATAGTCAGTGGTTCTGCCGTTAACATTACACTACAGGCATCTAGCAGACGCTCTTATCCAGAACGACTGACAAAACCTTTGCGGTTTTACATACAGTAGTACAGTATCCATTAGTACAGCTGGACGTACGCAAAAGCAATTCAGATTAAGTACCTTGCTCAAGAATACAACAGTATGGTCTACCTGGGAATCGAACCTGCAACCTTAAACTTATAGAGTAACTACACCCACTGTCTCAGCCTGTCTCCGCCTACTACACAATTTAGAAAAATACTTTGTGGGGTGAGCGAGGGAGAGGAGTGGAGGCGGAGGAGCTGTGTCCATCGTCATTTGCAAAATTAACGTACATTGTACAAATTATTTAGTATAACTCGGATAAAACTGTCAAACTAGACATTGCACATCGAATATGAATCAAGATTCAGAAACCGCATGGCCTATTTCTCACCTCAAATATCTTCAGAAACATATTTTAGTGGACTATTTAGGTGGAATAAGAGAATTGAACAGGACGCCACGTTGTTCCGGTTTAAAAACGTGGAGGCGGAACGAAAGTAACGTAGTGGGTCTAACCAATCAGGTGCCGGCTGATATGACGTAGAGGTACCTCCAAAGAGGTACTCTGACATCACGATTGGGACGGGGGCAGTGTGGGGAGTAGAAAGGAAATTTCAACCGTTTGGGGCAGCACAAAGACGCTTTTATACCAGTTTCTTATGATATACAATATTATTTCAGAATTGTTGAAATAGCAAAATGGATGAATAAGTTTCATTATAAGGTAGGCATACAAACGCGCTTACAGCGAGAAAAAAAAAAAAAGTGATCTAGAGTGTAGTTACCCTTTAAGATTGCAAGCCCAGTTCCCTTACCCGTTACACTACACTGCTGTGACGTGTGCTTTTGTTGCAGGGGGGCTGACTGGCTGGTGGACGTGTACAGTCAGGGCGGGGTCACGGTACGGTCCCTCCTGGAGGAGGTCTACGTCAGGGCGGGGAAGAACAGGGAGTGGGGGCTGATCCGCTACATCTCCGGCGTCCTGCACAAGAGGGTGGAGGTGCTGGCTGAGGTGAGATGCCTCAGGAGGAGAGGAGAACCCTTTGCGTGGGGCGCTATATTTTCGGTTCCCAGGCATTTTCTGAGCTCTAATGGTTATGATGCTTATAGACAGGGGTCGATTTTTTAGGGGGATACAAGGGGATGCCACCTCCCCCTGTCAAAACCCCCCCCCCCTCTTTGTAAAACTACCATCACCCCTTTCCATCCCCTTTTGGGTTAATGATTTTCTGTGATATCACAGACCCCACCGTCCGCCTTGAAATATGTTCTCTTATTCCATTTAGCCATTGTCCAGCAAAGTCTCTATTTCCACAGTGACTACCTATCGCACTTGGATTTCTAATATGTTGCTGTTGTTGTATAAACATACATACTTTTTTTTACGTTTATAAAAACATTAGGCTACGTAATTTTATTATTGTATTATGTGTAAACTGTATGTGATCATTCTGACAAATTTATTCTGTTGAAATTTTCTGAATGGTACAGCCTATTCTTTAATGCATACTTTCAACCATGGATGTGCAGAGAATAGTTTTTGAGATATTGACACTTAAATGAGACTTGTAAAAACTAGGCAAAAATTGCCTCTAGTGGGCCAAAGTAAATAGGGTTAATTAGATAGTAACACACTTTGAGCAGTATTGGATAGTAACACACTTTGAGCAGCATTATGTTTAGTTGTGTTTGTTCTTTGCAGGCCTGTACAGACCTCATCTCCCACCACAAGCAGTTGACTGTGGGACTGCCACCAGAACCCAGGGAAAAAGTCATCACTACGTAAGGTCATGCTAACGTGCTAATACACCCTGCAGTCATCCTCGCTCAACATACCCTCACCCTGATAAACCCTACCATCACCCTGATAAACCCTACCATCACCCTGATACACCCCTACCATCACCCTGATACACCCCTACCATCACCCTGATACACCCCTACCATCACCCTGATACACCCCTACCATCACCCTGATACACCCTACCATCACCCTGATACACCCCTACCATCACCCTGATACACCCCTACCATCATCCTGATACACCCCTACCATCACCCTGATAAACCCCTACCATCACCCTGATACACCCCTACCATCACCCTGATACACCCCTACCATCATCCTGATACACCCCTACCATCACCCTGATACACCCCTACCATCATCCTGATAAACCCCTACCATCACCCTGATACACCCCTACCATCACCCTGATACACCCCTACCATCACCCTGATACACCCCTACCATCACCCTGATACACCCCTACCATCACCCTGATACACCCCTACCATCACCCTGATACACCCCTACCATCACCCTGATACACCCCTACCATCACCCTGATACACCCCTACCATCACCCTGATACACCCCTACCATCACCCTGATAAACCCCTACCATCACCCTGATACACCCCTACCATCACCCTGATACACCCCTACCATCACCCTGATACACCCCTACCATCACCCTGATACACCCCTACCATCACCCTGATACACCCCTACCATCACCCTGATACACCCCTACCATCACCCTGATACACCCCTACCATCACCCTGATAAACCCCTACCATCACCCTGATACACCCCTACCATCACCCTGATACACCCCTACCATCACCCTGATACACCCCTACCATCACCCTGATACACCCCTACCATCACCCTGATACACCCCTACCATCACCCTGATACACCCCTACCATCACCCTGATACACCCCTACCATCACCCTGATAAACCCTACCATCACCCTGATACACCCCTACCATCACCCTGATAAACCCCTACCATCACCCTGATAAACCCCTACCATCACCCTGATAAACCCCTACCATCACCCTGATACACCCCTACCATCACCCTGATAAACCCCTACCATCACCCTGATAAACCCCTACCATCACCCTGATAAACCCCTACCCTCACCCTGATAAACCCCTACCATCACCCTGATACACCCCTACCATCACCCTGATAAACCCCTACCATCACCCTGATAAACCCCTACCATCACCCTGATACACCCCTACCATCACCCTGATACACCCCTACCATCACCCTGATACACCCCTACCATCACCCTGATAAACCCCTACCATCACCCTGATAAACCCCTACCATCATCCTGATACACTCCTACCCTCACCCTGATACACCCCTACCATCACCCTGATACACCCCTACCATCACCCTGATACACCCCTACCATCACCCTGATACACCCCTATCCTCACCCTGATAAACCCCTACCATCACCCTGATACACCCCTACCATCACCCTGATACACCCCTACCATCACCCTGATACACCCCTATCCTCACCCTGATAAACCTATGTTTATGGCCAGCAAGTGTCCCCTGAGCCCGTCTCTATATGCAGTCCCATAAAGTTTAGGCCAACCTTGTGGAAATCAAAATAATTCTCTCTAATTCGAATGAAACTCGTTTTTCAGGCCTTTACCTCCAGAAGATCTCAGCAACCTGATCTATGAGGCAAGTGGGCGGGACATCAGCATTGCTGTTCTCACTCAGGTCAGATATTACGCAAAACCTTTCCCAAGATAATGTACAAACGCAAACATGAGCGAATGTCCCCCCTGACCTTAAAATGTCTTATTTATAGCCAGCCATGGGATTAAAATAGAATAGAATAGAAGAGAATAACTTAATTTTTCCCAGTGGGAATTTCAGGGATAGGTTCCTGAATTAGTGCAAAGATGACAGGCTTCTTCCAAATTAAAATGTTTCGGGAATAGTGACCGATAAAAATTTAACACTGTGCAGTCCCATAAAGTTTAAAAGATGGGATATGTATAAGCTTGGTATGTAGTTACCGTGCAGTCCCATAAAGTTTAAAAGATGGGATATGTATAAGCTTGGTATGTAGTTACCGTGCAGTCCCATGAAGTTTAAAAGATGGGACATGTATAAGTTTGGTATGTAGTTACCGTGCAGTCCCATAAAGTTTAAAAGATGGGATATGTATAAGTCCCTTGTGTCTTCTCAGGAAGTGGTGCTCTCAGTGGAAAGTGGCTGAACGTGCGCTTTCCTTAAATGTTTTCTCAGGAGATCATGGTATATCTAGCCATGTACGTGCGGTCCCAGCCGTCGCTGTTCGGCGACATGCTGCGCCTGAGAATCGGCCTCATCATGCAGGTGATGGCCACTGAGCTGGCCCGAAGTCTGCACTGCTCCGGTATGCACCTGCGCTCACGGCTCACCTAGCTTTCACACTAGCTCTGGACTTCATTTCCCATGAGCACCTGCATAAAATGTGTAAGTTCCTGCTTGTTGAAGTTTGCTCCCGGCTGCTATCCCAGCAAGCTCGGGGGGCTGAGAGAAAGCAGTGAGGCTTGGTTTAAAACATTCATAAAATGTAGACATTTTACATTTAAAGTCTGTCATTTTGTAAATCTTACCTTTAAAAGAATAATAATAAATGAATTCGGAATTCAGCCATACATTATACTGTATATGCATTGTGCAAAATGTACATTAATATTCATGTTTGGAAAAACAAAATGGCTGCTTGTTTGTTGCTCCGCGCTGCAGGAGAAGAGGCGTCCGAGAGCTTGATGAGCCTCAGCCCCTCAGCCATGAAGAGCCTGCTGCATCACATCCTGAGCGGGAAGGAGTTTGGAGTGGAGCGGAGTGGTCAGTGTTCACATTATACACCTCCTCGCTTACTATTCAAAGACATATCCTCGCCTTTAAAGGAGAATTTGTGAGAGATGTTCTCTTACTATAAAAATAGTCTGAAATATATGTCAAGATTCTGTCAGACTGAAAGCATTCCATGTGGAGTTGCACATATTGGGGCAAGGATCTTAAAATTCAAATCCTGGACGGCCGCTGTGTCGGCTGGTTTTTCGATGAGTTCCTGCACTTAAGTGCTTAATTTGAGTCACTGATTGGCTAAACCGTCTGCAAAGTTTGTTTCCAAGGCCTAAATTTGCTGCTGAGTGAAAGGAAATCACAAAAACCAGCAGAGAATGTTCCCCCTCCCTCCCCAGGGCTGGAGACCCCTGTATTATGGTGTGTGACAGTTTGTACCGCTCCCACTGCCAATGGATTTGATTTCCTCTGCCCCTCCTGTGCAGTTTCTGTCTGCCTTACATCATTAAATCCGTGTTTGTTCTGTGTTTTACTAAGTGCGGCCCAGTGAGTCTAACGCCACCAGTCCAGCCATCTCTATCCAGGAACTGGGTCACACTGGGGCCACCAAGACCGAGCGCACTGGAATACGTAAACTCAAGAGTGAGATGAAGCAGGCAAGTAGAGAGAGGAAAAAACCCTACTGATTTGAATGTGTATTTATAATGTTATAATTGCATGATCTTATAATGTTACAATTGCATGATTTTGTAATGTTATAATTGCAAGATTTTTATAATGTTATAATTGCATGATTTTATAATGTTATAATTGCATGTTTTTATAATGTTATAATTGCATGTTTTTATAATGTTATAATTGCATGTTTTTATGACGTTATAATTGCATGATTTTATAATGTTATTATTGCATAATTATATACAGCTTTAATTGCATGATTTTATAATGTTATTATTCCATGATTATATACAGCTTTAATTGCATGATTTTATAATGTTATTATTGCATGATTTTATAATGTTATTATTGCATGATTTTATAATGTTATTATTGCATGATTTTATAATGTTATTATTGCATGATTATATAATGTTATTATTGCATGATTTTATAATGTTATAATTGCATGATTTTATAATGTTATAATTGCATGATTTTATAATGTTATAATTGCATGATTTTATAATGTTATTATTGCATAATTATATACAGCTTTAATTGCATGATTTTATAATGTTATTATTCCATGATTATATACAGCTTTAATTGCATGATTTTATAATGTTATTATTGCATGATTATATACGGCTTTAATTGTATGATTTTATAATGTTATAAATGCATGATTTTATAATGTTATTATTGCATGATTTTATAATGTTATTATTGCATGATTTTATAATGTTATTATTGCATGATTTAATAATGTTATAATTGCATGATTTTATAATGTTATAATTGCATGATTTTATAATGTTATAATTGCATGATTTTATAATGTTATTATTGCATAATTATATACAGCTTTAATTGCATGATTTTATAATGTTATTATTCCATGATTATATACAGCTTTAATTGCATGATTTTATAATGTTATTATTGCATGATTTTATAATGTTAATTGCATGTTGTTTTGATTTCCATGTATTATTTTTGTGCACAGTGTTCCTGGTCTGCACCCTGATGCCCTGCATTGATCAGGGGCTCTGTGATTAATGTCTCTCACTCCTGCTGAGAATGTGTCTAACTCACCATATCTCCTCCTCTCTCAACAGTTTGATGACTCCAGGCCCATCAGTGTGGGTTAAGTTCCTTGCATTATCTTTTTTGAGCTGGTTCTGTTAATCGCGCAGGAAACGCTGGCTCCATTAACTCTGCCTGTTCTCCATTACAGATAATAGCCTCATTTTATCAAGCCAAATGACAGCGGCTGTGTCTCAAACGGAAAGCCGCTGCCTTGCTGCGTGATTAGTCATTGTCCTTCCAAGCAAACGTTTTTCGGAGGTGCCTGAACACAAACCTGAATTGAGACAGGCTTCCAAGGCAACTAGTGCGTCATGAGCTTGAACGTTTTTCGCGGCTCACGCGCGAGTCTGGCCCATTTGCTTATGTTCACGTGGCCCTCTCAACCGCTATCCTCAGCCTACCTGCTCACACTCCATTAATGAAAATGGACACCGTGGATATTTTAGTTTTTATATTTATTCACCTGTTTAGTAAAAAATAATTGTTCGATAAAATATAATGTAACAACGTAGATTAGCGTATCTAGACTACCGTATGTTTTTGCGCGGCAAAAGAGTGACCAATCTACTAAAGTCAAATACTCTCTGAACAACCTCTGAATCATTTAGCTTCCCAATTTTAACTGACAAAACACGAAATGATAGCGCAAACATTTGTACACAAACTCATCCCGCTAGCTGTCTTCCATTTTGACAGGTAATTTCTGAGATGTTTGCACAGAATTATGGGATATCCTACCCGAGAGAAGGATACATCCGATGCCGCCTTCAGAATCGTCCGAATGAAGGCACCTTAGCAGGCTTCATTTTATGCTCCCTTTTAGAATGAGCCGTGCCTCTATGCCTTCCTGCGTGCGGAGTCAGTGTTTTTACCCTTTGAGACACAGCCACTTTTCTCTTATTTCCACAGAACGTCTGGCGTCACTCTTTGGCCTCTCCACTTCATACCAGTCATAGTTACCATAGCGATTCCATCCTTTGTGTCGTACGATGCTCCAGCTTGTCCTTGCCTGTTGGTTTGGCCTCTCGCCCAATAAGAGCCCTCCTGGGCGGCATCATCTGAAATCACCTGCATGATTTTGAATCAAAGTCTCTCAGCATCTCAGAATCATGCTCTCCATTTTGTTTTTGTAGATTGTCAGTGGGCATACCTCCAGTAGCACCATCCCCTCTCCCCGCTCCACGGTAAACCCTGGTACCTACTCTATGCTAAATACACTACACTGCAGTACACCATGCTACCTGGTGCACACTATGCTAACCGCTACCTACTGCACACTACAGTAAACTACATATGCTACCTAGTGCACACTACACTAAACCAAGTATGCTACCTAGTGTATACTACAGTAAACTACATATGCTACCTAGTGCACACTGCACTAACCGCTACCTACTGCACACTACAGTAAACTACATGTGCTTCCAAGTGTACGCTACAGTAAACTACATATGCTACCTAGTGCACACTGCACTAACCGCTACCTACTGCACACTACAGTAAACTACATGTGCTTCCAAGTGTACACTACAGTACACTACATATGCTACCTAGTGTACACTACATATGCCACCTAGTGTACACTACACTAAACCAAATATGCTACCTAGTGTACACTACACTAAACCAAATATGCTACCTAGTGTTCGCTACACTAAACCAAATATGCTACCTTGTGCTCAGTACAGTAAATGCATACTATACAATACTAGGTAAAGTGTACTATACTACATGACACTCTGTAACGCTACCTACTTTACACTACGCAGCTACAATTTTAAGAACGTAGATATAGCATGAACCCTACTCTCAACCCAAATACGAATCCCCACGTAGTGGTTGGGGATTCAATTTCCTGCCATGTTACTTTGCGTAGTGATCCAATCTCTTTCTGTAACTCTCCCTGCTTTCCCCCTGCCTGTATAAAGTTTAAAAATTCATAAGAAATTTTAAAAATAAAAATGAAAACATAAAAATAACAACAAAAAGGTTGCAATTTAGGGCGTATTTTAGGGTAAGTGTTAAGTATTGGCCATCGGCAGTATTCTCGCTTGAAATGGCCACAGCAGTTGTTGCTTGCCCATGTTGGGACGCCAAATAAAAAAGATTTTTTTGAAAACTAAAAAAATAACAACAAAAAAATTGTCTGGAGATCCAAAAATTCATTACTCAGCCATTAAATTCTCCATTAACATTCCATCAGTCATTAGGCACAAAAGCTGACATGCATATCATAACATGTGCTGATCCAACTGTGTCTTCAGCTATCATCCAGCTTTATTAACCTGTCTGAACGCTCTTTCCGGTTACATGTTGGCATTTGTTTTTGTAGTATTGTAATAGTTACAGATGTGGTTGTACTGTATTTATGGTATTTCTCCTCAGAAAGAATGAGGAAAGATAATTGGCCGCTGGCCACACGATTGGCCGTTCAAAATTTGGGAGGAAATGGGGGGGTGGGGGCATAAAAAAGGAATATGTAGTAATACTAGAATCTACTACTAAATCTATTGTCGATTCTAGTTTGAATGTTAGCATTAAATCTTCTTGCTTAAATGGTCAGCTTGTCCTGTCGAGTCGCCGTGCACTAGCCACGTCAAAAATAAATGCAGGGAAATGTGTCTCCCAGGGACGCAGGTCTCATTTTAACTTTGGGGGGGGGGCAACAAACAGGACATTTTCCTGAGGATTAAATTTTTTTTTTGGGTGGGGGGGGGGCATTAACAGTATATACACCCTATACAACACAATAATATTGGGAGGGGCCCCATTTGATCTACATCCATAGTGTCTTCAAGGGTCCAATCTCTTTGCTGTCTGTGGTGGTATGTTTGTGTTTTGAGTGTTTTTAGGGATGTGTTCTTCATTTTCCCTTCAGAGGTGTAGCAGTCCCTCCACCCCCAGCGGGACGCTGTCCCCCACGGGCCCGGCCGCATCCACCCTGCTCTGGGAGGAACGGCAGGGTCAGTGGCTCCGTCGGCGGCGGCTGGACGGGGCGATTAACAGGGTCCCTGTGGGCTTCTACCAGAAGGTGTGGAAGATCCTGCAGAAGTGTCACGGCCTGTCCATCGCCGGCTATGTGCTCCCGTCCTCCACCACCCGCGAGGTGAGGCGGCCGCCATTCCCGCCACCCGCCGCTGTTCTGCTCGCGCACCGCGTACCGTGCACCGCCAACGTCTCAAAACACAAACTCCCCAGAGATCACTGCACATCCTTACACTGCACATCCTTACGGAACAGTTTAACCATCTTATTATGTTAGCATTTTTCTGTCATTTGTATTAAGGTGTTGTTACGGGTCAATATGTTTATATAAAAAAAATTTTTTTTTAAAACATAAAAGTTCCAAATAGCTTTTTTTATATTACATTACAGGCATTTAGCAGACGCTCTTATCCAGAGTGACTTACACAACATTTTAGCATATTATCCATTTATACAGCTGGATATATACTGAAGCAATTCAGGTTAGGTACCTTGCTCAAGGGTACAACGGCAGTGTCCTACCTGGGAATCGAACCTGCAACCTTTCAGTTACAAGGCCAGTTCCTTAACCATTATACTACACTACAATGTTTTGGATCATATAGACCCTAACATAATGAGAAGGTTAAAAGAGAGCGAGAGGACAGGACTGTAGGAGCCGGCGGTACTTGTGTAGAACTGGCCTAACCAGCTGAGGTGCTTTCGTTTGTCTTCATTGGCTTATGGGTATTTTATTAACAGTAAGTAGAACAACATGCATGAACCGTGGCGTGTCTCGTCTCCGTGCTAGATGACGGAGGGCGAGTTCAAGTTTGCCGTCCATGTGGAGTCGGTACTGAACCACGTCCCCCAGCCAGAATACCGCCAACTGCTGGTGGAAGCCATCATGGTCCTGACGCTCGTGGCCGACATGGAGGTCAGCAGCATTGGCGGGATCCTGCACGTCGACCGCATCGTTCACATGGCCAATGACCTCTTCCGACAGGACCAGGTGCGCTTCCATTTAACCTGAACATATTCATCTGTGATTGGTCCAAATGTGTCACATGAGGTGCCGTGTGTGTGCAGAAAGAATAGCAACACACATTTTAATTCTGCCACTTCAAATTAAGAAAAACATACAGATGATAAACATTTCTCCTCTCTCTTAAAAGTAAAATAATATTTTTTGCACCAAGTAATCACCACTCACATGTCACAAATTTGTTTTAATTTGTAAAGATGTTTGCATTTAAATATTGTGTGTGACATACTCAATATCAGTTCTAGCATTTCATCAAAGACAGTATCATAATTGTAGCATTTCAGCACAAATAACCTTAAAACTGTGGCATTTTACTGCCTGTCCTGCTGCTATTGCTCTCATAGCAGTTTCTTCCATACACCAGTACACCAGTACGTAGCACTAAGCAGGAAGCACTAAGCAGGAAGCAGGAAGCAGGTGTTATTTTAAGTAAAGAAAATACAAGTATATAATCAAGATGAGCAACTGCTGTTGGTGAAAATGTATGCCATTCATAAATCACATGAAATATAAACTATGGTTGGCAAATAGCAAGGGCCACTGTACAAACATGAGTTCAACAAAGCAAACCTTTTTAAACCTTTTTAAAAACCAAACGTTAAATTCCGTTAGCTTATGTTTGCCGTTAACATTGGTCAACATTGGCATCAAACGTGTTTCACCGCGAGCGTATGCCTTGTTGAACACAGCTCTGGTCTATTCTGCGTCTATCCCAGAAAGCACAGGGGGCCAACGAGTTCTTCCTGGAACAGGACTCAGCCACGGGTATCTGCAACTTCTTCTACGACAGCGCCCCCAGTGGAAGCTACGGCACCATGACGTACCTCTCCAAAGCTGTGCTGGCCTACGTGCAGGACTTCCTGCCGAGCACAGGATGTGCAACACAGTGAAATGCCCCCTGTGTCTGTGCTCCTGGCCCTCACTGTGAGGCTGTGACTTTCACCCTGGTCACCTGATAATTCACACCACCTTTAACAGAGCGATCGTTCTACTCTGGGCAGTGTTGAATAAGTAATGATGACATTATTATCGATCCAGGTTTCTGTATGTGCTTAAGACCACTGCTCTATACAAACCACCAAGACTCTTCACTCTGGGGTCCACAGCTAAGGAAGCTCTTGGAAAAAAGGTACAAACAAGGGCAATTAAATTGTGTCTTTGGTATGAAATGTTGGAGTTTCTAAGGAAGATTTGGTTGCATGACTTCAAAGGCTGCAAAAAGAGTATTAGGGGATTTGATGTGAGGTTTTTAAATGTTTTTAAGAGATCAAGGATGTGTGTTGCAGAATATATTTCAGTTTGGGTTCTGTTTGCAGAACATGGGGAAATCACAGGTATATTTTACTAATTTATTTTACCATGGAATCATTTTCCAGGTTATTTAGTATAAGCAGGAACCCTTGGGAACAGGGTGTGAAATTAGTTTTGATTGTGGCTGGTAAGATTTTTAATCTAGCAACCACTTTGGCCAGTACCCAACTAGGTTGTGTTATATCGCAGAAGGTAATGTGGCTGGTAAATTGTTGAAATGGCTGGTGATTTTTTAGAATCCACAAGCCACTCTGGCCAGGGGGTGAAAAGGTTAATTTCATACCTTGCTTGGGATCGTTGAAGACCATGCCTTGATTCTCATGACGCTTGGCAAAATTGGCTTAAATGAGCTAAATAACCTGTTTTCATCTTCAAACGTTCTTTTGTTCTATACAAACCATCACTGCTTCATACAAAGAACAGCTGTATACCGACTACCGCTTTGCACAAACTAGTCATTAACTATTAAATGTATATTATAGTATTAACTGTACACTTCTATTAAACAGTAGAGACTGGGAATAACCAGTCAGCCGATGAAGAATGTAATCACATCCAATAATGACCAATTACTCTTTGCCCCTAGCAAATTAAAAGCTGTGAAGCTGCGTTGTTAGTTGTGAATGCATGGACTGTACATTGATATGGGTGCCGTTCCTACTTTAATATTATGTTTGTGTCGATCGTGTGAATGCCTCTGCACGCAAGATATTTCAAATACTGTAAATGACATTTGGAATTGATGCCTAAATTTTATTGGTGTTTTATGTGTATTTATAGAAAATGTGTTTTCTGTAGTGTGAATTTAATTTTGTCGAGTAATCATAGTTGAATATTTTTTGTAAGTGTGTGTTGTTGATATTCCTTTTACAAGAGGGCAAATTGTATAGTTTTTGGCTCCAGTATATTGTTTGTAATAAGAGCATAAATTATGTGTATGTTGTTCAGCTCCTGGCTATGGCTTGTAATATTTTACATTTGTTTGGATGTCCATTTAATTTACTATTAATAACAGTTATTCATGCAACCTGTCTTGCTTCATATTGCATTTATTTAAAACATGTTAAAATCTTCAACAGTTATATCTGCATGCAGGAGATATAGGAGAACAGTTATATCTGTATGCAGGAGATATAGGAGAACAGTTATATCTGCATGCGGGAGATATAGGAGAACAGTTATATCTGCATGCAGGAGATATAGGAGAACAGTTATATCTGCATGCAGGAGATATAGGAGAACAGTTATATCTGCACGCAGGACATATAGGAGAACAGTTATATCTGCATGCGGGACATATAGGAGAACAATTATATCTATGCAGGAGATATAGGAGAACAGTTATATCTGCATGCAGGAGATATAGGAGAACAGTTATATCTGCATGCGGGAGATATAGGAGAACAGTTATATCTGCATGCAGGAGATATAGGAGAACAGTTATATCTGCATGCAGGAGATATAGGAGAACAGTTATATCTGCATGCAGGAGATATAGGAGAGCAGTTATATCTGCATGCGGGAGATATAAAAGAACAGTTATATCTGCATGCAGGACATATAGGAGAACAGTTATATCTGCATGCAGGAGATATAGGAGAACAGTTATATCTGCATGCAGGAGATATAGGAGAACAGTTATATCTGCATGCAGGAGATATAGGACAACAGTTATATCTGCATGCAGGAGATATAGGACAACAGTTATATCTGCATGCGGGAGATATCGGAGATGAATTTACGAGCCACGCACGACTCATCGTCAGCAGTGTCAATTTTCAATCAAATGAAATATGAGCCCAAGTTTATGCCAGGCAGTCTCTGTACTGATATTGTTGAATGCTGTTGTTTCTTGTGTTAATGTTGTGTAATGTTATAGCCATAGCTATAGCACACAGCAGCTGGAGCTCTGCTCCCTACTTGCTACTGTTTTGGCTCAGTGTTCTTCCTACAGTAAGTGCCAGCTCAGCCCCGCCCACCAGCTCAGCCCCACCCACCAACTAAGCTCCGCCCACCAGCACCCCCCCCCCCCAAACTTGCTCCGCCTTCCCTGGACCTTCACTGCTGGGGTGATGGCAGAAAGAAATATCTGTAAGTTGAATAGATACTAGGTGGATGGCTAATATTAGCTGGCTAATGTCAGTGTTCACAGGTGTGCAGTACTGCACGGAATGCTACGGCATAGCAGACATGGCACGACGAGGTTAGCTCACAAATTACTCAAATTCCTAGCTTAGCGGCTCAGTGCTCTGCGCCACGTGCGGTTTAATCAGAAACCTAATCATCTAGGCAGCACATTTATGTTCAACCTGAGTGGACACTTGCACACAAGATAGCCATAGCCAGCAACCAATTATTAGCTAACTTTAGAACTGTATTGATAAGCTTGATATTTGGTGGCTAGCAACTTACTATTACATTAGCATTACATTTACGGTTCTGTCCTTGCACACTGAAAAATATCTGAAATAATGATGAATGTGGCAAATATGCCATTACAGACAGCAAATATGCAAACGAGACTACTGCTGTCAATTTCATAATTGTTATACAGCGTCTACATCAGCGCATTTGCAATACTGTGTCTATTTCTGGCCACCAAATTATATAGAAGCCATTGAAGTAGAGAGAATGGAGGCATAACAGCATCCAGTTTTCCACCTTAATAATCTTTAAGAAATGCTACTTTAAAATGAGCACAGCTAGTGATGTAACACTAACCAGCATCTGCATTATCTAATGTCCCTAAGGTGTTCAGCTGTTGTCTTTAAAATTCTCTGAGTGGTTGTTTTGTTTCGCTTGTCGTCAATACATCAACTTGAAGAGAACGGAAAAAACTAAAAATTTTACTTTATTTAAAAAAAAAAAAGAAAAAAAAAAGATACCTTTTAAGTTTTCTTGGCATAAACAATTTTGTGCTTTGACCGTTTCACACTTTACACTTTTAATCATGATATATTAATAAGTCTTCATATTTCAAGAAACGGTTCTCTTAAAGGAGTCAAATGTCAGTGGTGATAAATTTTATGTGTGCGCACTAGAACATGGCTAAGTTGGCGAAGCACAGTTGAGAATTTTAAATGCAGTTAACACAGAATTTCATGTTTTTTTTTTGTTTTTTTTTACAGATATTGTAAATATGTCACATGGAAAACCAGAATCCCTGGTGTTCAGTGCTAAATGCTAACAGTCTACACTTTGATATCTGTGCTCTAAAATATGTGTAATGCTCTAACAGTGCAATAGTATTTACATAGTAATTAGTAACTCTTCCTCACAGAGTCACTCAGTCTTTATGAGAGGGTATTTGAGTCATTCAGTCTTTATGAGAGGGACTTGGAGTCACTCAGTCTTTATGACAAGGTCTTTGAGTGACTCAGTCTTTATGGGAGGGGCTTTGCGGCACTCAGTCTTTATGAGAAGGGCTTTGAGTGACTCAGTCTTTATGAGAAGGGCTTTGAGTGACTCAGTCTTTATGAGAAGGGCTTTGAGTGGCCCAGTCTTTATGAGAGAGACTTTGAGTGACTCAGTCTTTATGAGAGGGACTTGGAGTCACTCAGTCTTTATGACAAGGTCTTTGAGTGACTCAGTCTTTATGAGAGGAGCTTTGAGTCACTCAGTCTTTATGAGAGGGGCTTTTAGTGACTCAGTCTTTATGAGAAGGGCTTTGAGTGACTCAGTCTCTATGAGAGGGGCTTTGAGTCACTCAGTCTTTATGACAAGGTCTTTGAGTGACTCAGTCTTTATGGGAGGGGCTTTGAGTCACTCAGTCTTTATGAGAGGGACTTGGAGTCACTCAGTCTTTATGACAAGGTCTTTGAGTGACTCAGTCTTTATGGGAGGGGCTTTGAGTCACTCAGTCTTTATGAGAAGGGCTTTGAGTGACCCAGTCTTTATGGGAGTGGCTTTGAGTCACTCAGTCTTTATGAGAAGGGCTTTGAGTGACCCAGTCTTTATTGGAGGGGCTTTGAGTCACTCAGTCTTTATGAGAAGGGCTTTGAGTGACCCAGTCTTTATGGGAGGGGCTTTGCAGCAGTCTTTGATTGGTGTATTTGTCCTTGTTTAGCCCTGCTGTTGGTCCTTGGTGTCGAGCCGATGCACGACCTTGAAGGCCTCCAGGAACTCGTTGAAGTCGATGCTGCCGTCCTTGTTGAAGTCGATGCTGCGCGCCAGGTCATCGATGACGCTGTCCTCCGCCGCCACTCTCAGGTGTGAGCTGAAGAGCTTCCAGGTGTGACGGAACTCCTCGATAGAGATGAGACCTGTGGAAGGAGGTGAAATGGAATCGGCACTGGGGGGAAGATTAGGTGACTGAACGGAGAGAACTCTGTTTTCATGGCAGTGGGGTACAACTTTTCAGCTTGGCCCATTGGTAAGTGCCCCCCCCCCCTGCTCACCTAACTGCACCACTTCCAGTAGCAACTTCATTTTCCCAGGTGCCCCTACCTAAACACTAAGCCTGGACTTACTAAACTTCAGCCGTCATGCAGGAAAAAAATGTCATGATATCTGGGAACTGGTAAAAAGAAAATGTATGTGACATTACGTACCTGAATGGTCTTTGTCGATAATATTGAAAATGATCTCGAGGTCAGTGCGGTACCGGTAAAATGTTTCTAGGAGGTTCGGTGTAACCTATGACAAGCCAGGTGAGAGGGTAATAAATGGCATTACCTGCAAGTCAACAGAGCTCATAATGTGATTTAATTCACGTACAAAACGTATAAAAATGTGTATCTTAACAGATCATGTACGGAATTTGTACCGAAGTCAATTAATTGTAAAACTAAAGTGAAAAAGTAAAATATTACATTGCATTACTGCCATTGAACAGAGGCTCTTATCCAGAAAGACTTAAACAGCTTTTACATAAAAAAAATATATTCTACATAGTATCCATTTATACAGCTGGATTTATACTGAAGCAATGCAGGATGGGTAACTTGCCCAAGGGCACAACGGCAGTGTCCTTCCTGGGAATCGAACCTGCAACCTTTTTGGTTACAAGGCCAATTCCTTAACCATTATAATACACCAACGGAAGCTCTGGTGCTGGTTCCGTACTGACCTGTGGGGGAGGCTGACTGTGGTAGATATTATCGAAGCAGGATAGGTACTCCACATTGCCGTCGGGGGACAGGCGAGCCAGCCGTGGCCGGAGAGTACGCCAGGGCAGGTCCAACCTGAGCACAGATTCTACAGCCTCAGCCCAATCATTGGGACAGATAGCACCTGGAGATAACACACACAGGTAGGAACCATCACTGGGGCAGATAGCACCTGGGCGTAACACACACACAGGTAAGAACATTGGTATACGTTAGGTGAAGGGTTTTCTGGGTCTTTGAGTCTGAGGGAGAGGGATCTCACTCACCTGTGTTGTTTATGTCATACAGTTGAAAGGTGGCCATCAGCTCAGTGCGATGGGCAAACAGCTTCTCCTGCAAGGCCTTTAGGGCCGAATCTTCTGCTGCACTTACCCTGTGGACACACACACACACACACACACACACACACACACACACACACACACACACACACACACACACACACACAAACACACACACATATCATGCCATATCATATAGCATATGCTGTGGAACCCTATGACATATGCAGTACAGAAAATGCCCTGTGTGAGGTTGTGTAGAAATGCAGGAAATGAGTTTCAAAAGGCTCAAATTTTTCTGGGAGAGGACCCCCAGACCCCCCGCTACTTCCTCCCTCCCTTGTGCTCCACCAACATCTCTTCATGCCCCCCCAATCAAAGCAGACTAGAAACGGCCCTGCCGCCGAGTCCCTCACAATTGCCGCTCCCTCAAGGCACCGGCCGTACTCGGATCTGGCAGGACCAGGGGCTCGAACCCCTGAGCCTCGGTGTGCAACTGCACCGACTCAGAGTCGGCGCTTTTACCGCTGCACCACTGCGGTGCTGAGCGGGCAGTTTCATCCAGAAGGGTGGATGGCTAACGCAAATTAGATTACATGCCATTACACGCCTTGGCTTAATACGCCCTTCAGAAGACCCCAGTAAAAAATGATGTCATATAATTCACAAAAACCACCCCTATACACTCATATGCTGAATTTTCCACTGAGATCTCGTGATTGCAGTGAGAGCCGTTGAGATCTCATGATTGCAGTGAGAGCCGTGTCCACACAAACCTCTGGTGCAGTGTGAGCTTCCTGGTGCAGTGGCTCACTTGGTACTGGAAGAATCGAGGGATCAGGTCCGGTCCCAGTTTGACGTAGGCCCCGCGGTTGCTGCCTACCTCGTAGTAGTTGGAGGCGGAGAAAATTGTGATGACCTGTGAGACACGGAGCCCAGTCATACAGTGAGCTGGTGTGTGATTGGCTGCACTGCAAACTGTCTTAACAAGTGTGTAAGTCTTGTAATGAGACTTAAGATCTTATTTTTCCTCTCACAAGTACAAAATATTATCTTGTTTTAACCCTTTCGTGCATGGAGTCCACTACAGTGGACAGGCTTTTCAAAGTCTATTGTAACATAGTCAAAAATATTTGTGATCTCCAAAAAATATCAGAGCAGATTCCTTGCACTTTTGCCTAAATTTTGATATGCTCCATCTTGTTACATTTTATTGGCTTTTCTAGTTTTGATTCATTGAAGGTCAAAATGGCAGGTGGAGATGGAAACATACAAACTCCCTCTGGTGTAGCTGTGAAAACCTTCTATTCCTAGAGAACAGAGCATGTTGAAAAATATATTCTTATTAGGGAAGATGCAAGGAGCTAACAAAGGATTACCGTAAGGAGGATGCAAGGAGGATAACAAAAGATTACCGTAGTTATTGTATTGTATACGAAAAACCTTCTGTCCACTGAAGTGGATATCATGCATTAAGAGTTGTAATCTGCACATGTGGTCTATGTTTTCAAGGGGCCATTTGGGGCACATTTCTGTGACCTAGGCGGGTGAAACACATACGGAGTTTGATGTGAAAAAAATATTGCTCTGTTTTGTAATAGTTCATGCATGAAAGGGTTAACTTACTGTTTGCTTGAGAAGTGAAATTGTCTTGGCAAATCTTGAAATGAAATTGGCAAATCTTGAAATGAGTAAAACTGTCTCACCTAATCAATTGTCTTATTAAAGGTTGTATCAGCGATTTTGGGTGACGTCACTTCTGAAGCGAAATCCCAAACAAACATACTTATGAATAATTATGTTATGTTTTAAAAAATAGTGTTCAAGCATCCAGAATTATAACCACGTTAATAACGTTTGTAAGAAACCAAACCGTTTGTAAATCCGTCAAGATTTCAGCGAGATAAGAGTATTAGCGTTTGTGCAGATCATTGTGATTGGTTGGAATACTGTTTATTTTGGTTTTGAGTGGTTGGTAGTACCATTTGTTTTTGTGTACGATCTCGGAGCATAGGCTGCCCACAGAGACGCGGTTTTTTGACGAACTGCTTATGGGGCGGACAGCTAGCGGATCGTGAGGAAAAAACAGATGAATGTGATCATTTATGTTTCCACCCAAAATCGCTGATACAACCTTTAAGCAAAAAAAGTAATAAAAATAAAATACTTAAGATTTTTTGTTTAAGATTTTTTGTGTTATTTTTAGTTTTTTTGCTGCGTGATGCGGTATTTTGGTGCGTTCCCCTGCCAGGTCGGTGTGATTGACCCACCTGGCCGTTGTGGCAAAGCTCGTACCCCTCCTGCTTGCACTGATGGGACCGGATGAGCAGGCTAAGTCCGTGTCTCTGGAGCAGGGCGCTGGTCACGTCCGGCCCGAAGTAGCAGCCCCCGCCCCGGAAGGTGTTGGGCGTGCAACCATTCTGGTTCTTCGGGTCACTCCAAAGCACATCTATAACCTTTCAGGCCACACAAGCACTTCTTTACCATTCAGCTCGATAAGAGCAAGCCAGTTACACTCACAGCTATTTAGTTACGCTACATTTTAGACACTCTCATTCAGAGCAATTGACACAGGTTACATTTTTTTTACATGCAGTGTTTTTATACATCTCGATTATTTCAAAGCAGTGTCCTGTTTGACAAAGCAGGATTACCGAGTTAGCTGGACGACTCCGGGACAGCTATTTTTACTTCAGTCCATGTTCCTGATTTGGGAGGGTTCCGGGTTTTACTCAGTGCAGTTGTCCAGCTAACTCAGTAATCCTGCTTTGTGAAATAACCCCCCCCCCCCCCAGTTCAGGCTGAGAACCTTGCTCAATTACAATGGCAGTGCCCCACCTTGCAATCAAACCAACAACCTTCATGTTACAAGCCCAGTTCCCTAAGCACTATACTATACTGCCACCCCAGTCAATGTGCCTGTTTCTGGGTGGGGCACAGTGGACCCCATAAGGTGTGTGGGGGGGGGGGGGGTCTCTTTCTCTTTCACCTGCTTCCATTCTTCCTCTTCGCTAGGTGGCATTTTTATGGAGACCATGGAGTCCAGACAGGGCAGGTGGGTGGGGCTTAGCCGGGGTCGGGGCTGGTTGCGAGAGGAAATGCCAGGAGAACACAGCGAGGATGAGGATGACGAGGAAGAGGATGACGATGAAGAGGAGGAGGAGCCGCTTCTGTCCTTCATCAGCGGATTCCTCCTTTTCGCCAAGCCCATTCTCCTGCTGTGCAGCCGACCTTTCGACTCGCTGCCATACCTGGTCGTCATGACGCTGTCGATGGTCGGTCTGGGCAGCCTCAGGGCAGACTTCACCTGAAGAGCAAAGGGAGGCGTGACTGTCCGTCCGTCAGCCCAGCCAATCAAAGGCTGCGGACTCACTGGTCTTGGTATGGCCAAATAAAACTCTCCCTGCGTTCCATTTTCATATCATTTTCAGAAGGTCAAAACCCACAGATCTGTACCAGACAGGTAAAATTTAATTTCCATCAAAAGAATAATAGCACTTTATTTCAAAAGCAACTTTCATACGTGAAATTGCAGCTTAAAGTGCTGTACAATGTAGCACTACAGAAAAACAATAAATAAATAAAAGGCAATGTTAAAAATAAGTTAAACCACCAAGCATATTTCCAGCATACAGCAGTCCTATTAAATCTCGTTAAAGAAGAGCAGAGAACATCAACGTGCGTCTCCCACCTTGTGTCTTTCGATGGACTCCAGGAAGTTGAGGTCAGTCATATCAGATATGCCACCGTGTACAATGAGAACCTTGCTGTCAATCACCGTTGCCACGGGCAACAGGCTGAAGACATCTTCCAGCAACTGCAAAATATCTCTGCCGTGGGTCTGCAGAGGGAGACTACGGTATCATCATAAACTGCAACGGTAAAAGGACTGCCCTGCCAGCTTAAGGCTCGGCACGAGAGTAGATATTCACTTACGATTCAGTTTGACATAAATCTCTAATACATGTATAACACACATTGAATTATAATAAGGAGACGCATACAATAACAGAATCACTTGAATGCCATTTTAGAATCGGTGGCTTTACCTTGTATTTCTGCATAACCTCTTTTGTAAATCCGTATCTGGAATAGTTACAGCAGACGGGAGTGAATCGTCAGCCGTTCTTTTTCAGCAGACAGACAGAGACATGACAGAGACAACCCAGGACAGACAGACAGACAGCGACATGACAGAGATAACCCAGGACAGACAGACAGACAGTCAGAGACGTGACTGAGATAACCCAGGACAGACAGAGACGTGACTGAGATAACCCAGGACAGACAGACAGAGACATGACAGAGATAACCCAGGACAGACAGACAGAGACATGACAGAGATAACCCAGGACAGACAGACAGAGACATGACAGAGATAACCCAGGACAGACAGACAGACAGAGACATGACAGAGATAACCCAGGACAGACAGTCAGAGACATGACAGATAAACCAGGACAGACAGACAGAGACGTGACAGAGATAACCCAGGACAGACACAGGAAGGAGACACAGAGTTTTGAGACGAGACGGCGGGGTACCTGAGGTTCATGATGTGGTCCTCGTGGTTTCCGCGGTTCAGGTGCATGTGATCGGGATACAGGAGCATGAAGGCGAACAGGATGATAATGATCTCCACAGACTTCTTCCCTCTGTCCACAAAGTCGCCGTTGAAGACGTACGGATTATTGGCCGATGGAAGCCCGTTCTGTATTTGCAGCAGGAAGAAATGGTCTTAGGGCCTCAGGGTGGCGTACCCAGTTAAGGCATGGGCTCTCAGCACAGACACGTCACACACAGTGCGGCCCTGAATCAAATCCTGACCCTTCCTGGTCTGACTTACAGTAGGCCTGCTGGGAAACTGAGTTTCTGCTCCCATGAAAAATATATTCTTGGGTTAAGAAAGAAAAATACACCCTTTTCTTGTAAAAAAAGAATCCAGCCAGGAAGACACTTCTCACTTGATCCTATTATAAGGGTCTTTATTTCTGCAGAAAGAGAACGCGTGCAGACAAAGTCCACATCGTGCTAAAAAAAGCGTTATATACAGCGATCCTTTAAACCCGCTAAGAGAGGTTGTGCAACCGTGTGTGTGTCAGTACCAAGGACAACCACCTCATTAGGTAGAAAAGTAAAACTTAGTCTCGCATCATCCAGCTGCAGCTGTTATCTTGCAGAAGGAAATGCTGTTTACACGCCATATTCTACCTGATTAGAAATGTATTCTCTCGTAACAATGAGCTTTAAAAGTACACGCCCACTCGGTCGTCTGTCAGTTGGAGACGTCTCGCTTCTCTCTCCTGAGAGAAGAGGGCCTCACAGCAACATCCTTATCAGTAAAGAATGCAGCCCTCAAACCTGTTGCTATGCCGTCGTCAGGCAAAAGTAGCCATTGCTGTACCGAGCTGGACATTAGGTTTGCTATGAAATGGAGGTGTGTGTGCGTGACGTAGGGCCAAGAGAAGGGAAATTTGCATTAAAGAGGTGGTAACATGGTTCAGATATAAAGGTGGTCACCACAGCCCAGAGCCCATTGCTGCATGATCTGGGTAAACTTGCTTTTCCACACATGCTGTAATTGACCCCAACAGACTCTGTTAATAATAAAAGCTTGCGAAGTTGAAGATTATTTGGTTTCAGTCTTGAGTCTGTTTTACTTCAGGATATCTAGAATTCTCTACACCCGACCGAACCGACATGAGGTCACGACTAAAGAAGAGAAAAAGTTGTCCTCTACAATCTCTTCTTCTCTCTTTTAGTTTTTTGCTTAAGGCCCGTTGGAGTCTGAAGATTCCAGCCTGTGATATATTGGCGACTGACTCACATGGTTACTCAGTATTTAATTTAT
Source organism: Synaphobranchus kaupii (assembly GCA_029718625.1). Taxonomy (NCBI): domain Eukaryota; kingdom Metazoa; phylum Chordata; class Actinopteri; order Anguilliformes; family Synaphobranchidae; genus Synaphobranchus; species Synaphobranchus kaupii. The sequence continues at coordinate 66,095,615 of CM056384.1, read as the reverse complement.
TTCAATAGTCCTTCTCATATTAAAAGGTGTTAGTAACGATAAGGTGTGCTGTGCTGTAGGTTTCTTTTTGTGAGCACTTGACAGGTGTGACGAATGCAAGAAAAGTATGTTTCTAACAACTGGCCATGGCGTTTACGAAAATATAATATGATCATTTCTGTGAGAAACAAACACTCTGTGCTGTCTAGGTATGGGGCATTGCCCCACTAACCCGTAAATTATACTGTCCCAATAAAAATCCATATTCATTTTTTAGGACATGAAAGATTAAGTGTTCAGCTGTGCATTTTAGCAAATTTATACATTTCAACCAAATGGCGTGATTTTGTTTGCTGTAGCTCAAATCCAGTGCATGTAAAATGCCTCCTTATTCTCCAGCTCGTCATAAATAATGCATTCCTGATGATGATGATGATGCCTTGCATTTATATGCCTTGCATTATAGCGCCTTTCTCACACTCAAAACGCTTCACAATGATGAGGGGGAAACCACCACCAATGTGTAGCACCCACCTGAGTGATGCAACGGCAGCCATTTTGCACCAGAATGCTCACCACACAGCTGAGGTGGAGAGGGAGAGAACGATTTTTAGCCAATTAAACTGGGGGAACTGGGGGGAGCCAATTAAACTTCCTTCATAAAGCAGCTTGTATCTGCAGACGCCAGTGACAGCCCTCCCTTAATGAAATCTTACCTTATAGAAAATGAGTAAGAGGTCATCAAGGCTTCCATGCAGATCACCTAAACAACGCAAGGAAGGAATGTTACTGTGTCCCAGAATAAATAAAGGCGTGATTATTAAGTGCAAGAAATGGAGACTAAAAGATAAATGACGCACTCCAGTGGTGGCTGGAGTGGTTTGAAGATGGATTTAAGCTGTTACCTTAGCAACAGTTTGGAGGTATGATTAGCACTTCTGTGTTCACTCGAAAGGGGGACTTGCACTGACCACTGCTACACAACTGGAGAACTGAGATTCACCCAGGAGAGTGTGTGTGTGCGTGTGCGTGTGTGCGCGCGTGTTTGAACATGTGTGTGTGTGCGCGTATGCATATTTTGTGTCTGTGCACGTACATCCATGCCATGTGTATGTGTGTGTGCATGTGTGTCTTTGTGTGTGCACGTACGTGTGTGTGTGTGTGCACGTAAATCCATGTGTGTATGTGCATGTGCACGTGTATGTACGGACGCGTATGTGTGTGCGTACATACATATGTGTGTGTGTGCAGTATTTGCAGCACTATGTACTTTATTCCTTATTCCATCTGAATCATACGAGGCCCTGCTAAGAGGCAGAGAGCCCATTGAAGCGAGGTGAAGTGGCCTTTCAGTACACGAGTAAACAAGCACTCCAATCCTTCAGGGGATAATCACAGTGTTTGTGTGACCTGGCTTTGTGATGTACACTGCAGTTATACAGAGACCTGGGGGGTTATTCCACAAAGCAGGATTGCTGAGTTAGCTGGATAACTGCATTTAGTAAAACCCAGAAGAGCTCTTTTTACTTCAGTCCGTGTTCCAGATGTGGGATGGTTCCTAATTTCAGCTAAATACCCCCCAGGCGTAAAAGTCACAAAGCAGGATTACTGAGTTAGCTGGATAACTGCACTGAGTTAGCTGGATAACTGTACTGAGTAAGAGAAGCAGGATTACTGAGTTAGCTGGATAACTGTACTGAGTAAAACCCGGAACCCTCCAAAATCTGGAACATGGACTGATGCAAAAAAAGATGTTCTGGATTTTACTCAGTGCAGTTATCCAGCTAACTCAGTAATCCTGCTATGTGGAATAGCCACCGGGATTCAATCTAACAACACTGCAGTATGTCTGCTCTCTCTACTCGCCAAATAAGCAAGATCAGCACTGGATATATTAACAGGATAGTTCAATGATAAAATGAATCTATATGTTTTTCAGGATGATTATCTGTACGGTGAATTCCAGCACTTGTTGAGGCAGCAGTAATGTAGAAATCCACATATCTATGATCCGACTCACCGCAGATTGTGATCTCCTTGTAGTATGATGTAGACAGGTGAATGATATTCGGCATCTGTTCAAGGAATTTCTTTGTTTCGTGCAACAACTGTAAGACGTATCGGGCATGGAGTGTCTGTACAGAGTGAGGCAGATAGCAGTCTGTTTTACTTTCATTGTTAACGTTATTACAGGAGTGATGTTATGTTATGTCACATGGTTTATATGTGCATCCTTGAGGGTGTATATTGATGAAACATGCACCCACCCTGGATATATTTAAGAAGCGCTTAAAAACCGACCTGCGCTTAAAAACCGACCTCTTCACGGAGGCTTTTAACGCCGATGGCTCAGGATTCTTTCATGTTTCCGCTGCCTAGCTGCTCAACCTGCTTTTAACTGCTGTGTGTGTTCATTTTTGTTTTTGTCTGTGTTCTTATTTCCCCTATTGTTTGGCTTCGTATTTGTTACTTGTCTGTCCCGTATTTAGCTTTGTTTTGCTGTACATTGTGCATTGTACTGCTTTGGGTTTTAAGAGAAGCACATTATAAATGAGGTTCATTATTATAATTATTACCTGCTGCTCCTTATAAGCGCTGAGGAGAGCATTGGTGTGGTTTACATTGAGAGGGAAAGACAGGTGGGGGCCACAATATGAGTCGCCCATGTCAATCATCTCATACCTGGCCACGCCCCCTTCTTCAGTCATGGGGTCACCTGCAGGGTCACAGAGGGCTATCAGACAAGGAGGCTTGTACAAACATGCACGCACACACACACACACACACACACACACACACACACACACACCTCATGGGGCACATTTACACACACACACACACACACAACCTCATGGGGCACATTTACACACACACACACACACACACACACAACCTCATGTGGGCACATTCACACATAGTCAAATACACACACACACACACACACACACACACATGCACATGTTCTTGGGACAGAACCACTTACTGTAGCACGTACTGTTTGTTCTGTCTAATTAGCATTGTAGCCTCACACAGGTGCATTGTATTGTCTTGCAGAATATTAATATTAATATTAATATCCAGACAATGGTCAATGGTAATTAATGCAGGAGGGTAAAGCCTGACATGAGTGGCTATTTCCCCTCTTGAAGCACATTTTAGCTCTCAACCATTAGCATTAAACACACAACCCTCATCACCTCCACACATAGGCCTTCTCTAGAGGAGACGGATAACAGACTTAGGGGTCAACCTAAAGCCCTTTATTTTCTTTTTTAAGGGCTGTAAGTGCTTTTTACAAGTTTATATTAAAGCAGGTAAAATGGGATGGATGGACTGTTCCTATCTGAAAAACAATCCAATATTCTCTAATCGGTTGTGGGCTGGAATTCCCTGGTTCTCTGAGTGAGACGATGAAAATATAAAATAGTGGTCATATTCATGTTCTGCAAATATACAGAGCTTCACATATAAAGTTAAAAAATATAAATCACAGTAATTTTCTGTGTAAGCCAACTTCAGTCAGTCGTTCATTGCTGTTTGTGTGATCACGAATAGCAAGCACCTGCACCCAGGTATTGGAAATCAAGAGGTCAAGGGTCAAAGGTCAGTCACTCACATGGGCTGCTCTCGTTCAGCTGAGTGAAGTTGTCCAGCATGAAACTGAAGAAGCTAGAGAGCTATACGGGGAGGGGAGAATAAAAGTGGGTAAACTTGCATGCACAGGAGAATCTGAACACAGCAAACAAACTGGTAAATGATATACACAATAGAATCTCGACTCTACAAACAGACTGTGAGATATGTGTACATGTAGTAACCGTTAAAAAGGTTTTCGGTTTTCTGCGCTGACACACTTGCTTTGAAGTGGCTGGCGAATGGAAACCCCCTAATTGGAGCATTTTGTTCATCACCTCTGACTGCTAACTTATACAAACAAAAAGCAAAAAGCTGTTTGTTCTCCTGATCTGACCCTCACACAGGCCTCAGTTAGGAAGAGCACATGACTGTATGTTTCCTCTCCTCTCTCAGGTCGGATGAACAGGTGACTGCATGTCAGCCCGTCTCTGCTGCTCACCTGCAGCTGCTCCTGTTCCCCAGCATACTCGATGGACTGGAAGATGTTCCACGTGTACCGACGCCTCATCTCCAGACGGGCAATGTAACGGCGGTACCAGCGCTGAATCAGGATGGCTGCTTTCATAGCTAATGGTGATGCATCAGTGTAAACAAAAAAAAACACCCTGCTCCACACACACAGTTCTCCATGCTGCAGACACATACACACACACACACATTGCTCCACACTAACTCACACAAGACACACATACGTTGAAAAGAGTTCTAATCTTGCTGTTATCGTCCAGCTCTTGGTATGATCTGACCATTATTACTGTGCCTGTGTTTGCGTGTAGGTAATTGAGAATTCTTTGTTTCCTGAGAAGCGAAAAGTGAATCTGCATATGAATCTCGGATGGATACAGGTGAGAATGAGATAAGAGTAGATGAACAGTAGAAATCAGGTAACAAAGGTAAGAGGTAACTGCAATGACAGGACATAGACCAGCGAGGGATCACATGTTCAAATTTGCACGGTACAACTGACAAGCTCCGCTCCAGAAGACCAGACCTTCTACCTCGTTAACAACCCACCAACCCACCCCTGAACCGCTACTCCACACCGCCACCTACGGGGAACAGGGTGTATAACAGGCAGGAGGAGGCAGTAAGTAGAGACGAATGAATAGTGAGGGGCTGCGTTCGGATCCAAAATTTATCCTTTCTTCCTGTCATTCCCTTCCCTTGCTTCAAGGGGGGAATCCCCAAAATTCCAGGATGAAATATGGCAGCCACACCAAGTGTGATTCGGATCCAATTTAAGAAAGGGGAGGGAGTAATTATATTCCCTTGCCCGCTCGTTTATCCTCCCTTCCACCAAGGGTATAAAATGCAAGCTTCCAGCAAGAACGGAATCCCACAATGCAATGCCCCACATGGAAAAAGTGGGCGGTCACTACAGAACTATGTGGCGGTCACATTTCAACTCTATGGTGTTGCACTTCCGAAATGTTGCGAGGGCGGTTCGGTTCCGCTTTTGTTTGTTTCTCATCAATCCTCCCTTGCAGAGCACCTTTTAAGTTTGCTTGCTGCACGTAGCAAATTGCGTCACAAGATAGCTCCCTCGAGGGAAGACAGCAAGGGAAGAGAGCGTGTTAAATTGGATTCGAATGCAGCCAAGGAGTAAATGCAGAACAGTGAGAGTAAGTGTTGAGTAAGAAGAGAGTTACATACTGAGTGCTGGACAGCTGCCTCTGCTGGACTCATCTGCGTGCAGAGAGGTAAATTAAATAAGTCCATTTGTGAGGGACAATCTCCGGGGAACGAGAGTAGAGGAAAATATAACAAGACACAAAGGAATAAGGGATAAATCAAGGGGAATTAGATTACTTCTGAATGAACTGAGCCATGTCAAGAGGGGGAATGCATTGGGGTGAAAGGACATGAGCAAAACAATAATCTAAGTATTTGACTACGAATATGAGGTTAAAGTGCAGACTGTCAACTTTAATTTGAGGGTATTTACATCCATGTAGCAAACTCTAACCTGGCTGTTCTGTTCTTCAGGCTTACTGGTAATTAGCATCTTGTGGTAATTAATTAATTAACCATGTGGTTGTGCTGGTGGAGGCTTCTCTTTATGGTAGTCTTTGACCCATCTATGCCTACATCCTGAAGAGTGCCCATGATCTATTCAACAGTTGAAAAGGGGTTTTTCTTCACAGTTGAAATTATTCTTCGTCTTCCGTGGTCTACCAGGTTGTTTGCTATTGCTGAGCTCACCAGTGCATTCTTGCTTCTTAACAATGTACTAAATAGTTGATTTTGACACACCCAACGGTTGGGCTATGTCTCCAAATACAAATTCCACACCTAGAATCAACTCAAGACCTTTTGTTAGCTTTCTTATACATGAACTAATGATGCAAAGATACACGGCTGGCCAAGTAATGGCTGAGCAGCCTATTGTCCAATTACTTTTGGTCCCTTAAAATGGGGGGGACTATCTACAAAAAGGGCTGGAATTCCAATATGGATCACCTGATATGGATGCAAATACCCTGCTTAATTTCAAATCTCATGTGAATACAAAGGGAAAACAGAGGGAATACAGAGGGAAAACACGGAATATAGAGGGAAAACAGCTAAATCTCATGTGAATACAGAGGGAAAACAGAGGGAATACAGAGGGAATACAGAGGGAAAACACGGAATATAGAGGGAAAACAGCTAAATCTCATGTGAATACAGAGGGAAAACAGGGAATACAGAGGGAAAACAGGGAATATAGAGGGAAAACAGCTCAATCTAATGTGAATACAGAGGGAAAGCAGGGAATACAGAGGGAAAACAGAGGGAATATAGAGGGAAAACAGCTAAATCTAATGTGAATACAGAGGGGAAACAGGGAATACAGGGGGAAAACAGGGAATATAGAGGGAAAACAGCTAAATCTAATGTGAATGCAGAGGGAAAACGGAATACAGAGTGAAAACAGGGAATATAGAGGGAAAACAGAGGGAATACAGCTACATTTGTGTCACTGTCCAAATACTTACAGACTGCACTGTAGTGTGTGATTACGCATGTGTGCATATGTAAAGATATTCCATGTGGACCAGGTAAAAACAAGGTGCGCTGCAGATCAACGGCATCACGTTAGCAGCGCGTCACCTGAGCAATAGCACACCGTCACTGAGAGTCAATTACCTGCTTTATGTGAGCAACCCTCTGAACAGCCTGTTCTTTCCCTGAAATTCCCCTGTGTATCCTGGAGAATATGCACATGCTAATTAAGCATGCAATTCATTGTCCAGGCCTGTACTTCAACTCCGGCCTGCCGATACTTAATGTGTACCGTTCAATGAAAATAGATTTGAGTGGCTCACTCTTATAAATACAAAATGATTTCTATCATAGAGATGAATCAGTAAAAAGAGCTGCAGAAAATAATCACCTCGACCCAGTCTCTTCCCTTGGTCTTCCGTGGCGACGGAGGTGCCACAGCCCATGTCTATGGTGGAGGACTGTGCACCATTGTTAATCTAGTTTCCACATCAGATATTGATGGTGGTTGCATTGTGGAATCCTTGGGGCTGAAAGAAAATAAAGATCAGTAAAGCCCTATATGGCAGATCCAGTGATGCCACTTTTGCGATTGCAAAATGGCTGCAAACAACCAAATAATGTATCAGCATTGAAGCTACAAATTTTTAAATATCAGCTTCAAGTAATACATACGTATAGTATGCCAGGCCACTTCTCAACCTTTTTCGTTGTAATTTGGACAAGTTCAATTTTATCATTGAATCGGGATGTTGAACCTGATTCATATGAGAACAAATAATCTTAACTCCTGACTTTATCAATTCAAGAAGCATTGCTTCGTTCAAAATTGAAGACATGCATATTATCTGCAATTGTACACATGGCTTAATCAGTGTGCATTTTGCAGATATTTCAATATGTTGCAATTTACCCTAATCCAGTTCTCTTTAACCTTTAAGCAGATGGTCTAATCCAGAATAATTTAAACAAGTTTTATTTTATTACAATGCATTTACACAGCTGGATATTGTACTTACGTAAGTAATGAAGGCTAAGTACCTTTCTCAAAGGTACAGCGGCACTCCCCCACTTTTGGAATCAAGCCTGCATTAATTAAGTTATACATCCTGTTTCCATAGCCATTGCATTAAAACAATCTAACCCCAAAAGGCTTGCACCTTGGTATGGTGATAATCGGGCACGTGCAGAGGCTTGGGGGGGGGGGGGGGGGGGGGGGTGTTTATGTGTGGTTCCGGGTGCCCGAGCACCTGCCCCTTTGATTTGACAGTAAATGTATATTTGTATTATTATTATTATTATTGCTGTCATTAATATTTCATTCATTCATTTCGGTAAAATATATTCTGTACAATAACTGGGTGTGGTAAAACAGTTTTTCTAGGTTGGTGTACCTTTTCCTCACTTGATCACCTGCCACTCAGAAGGTCTCTGGAAGACCCTCACATACGAAAGCAAAAACATCACTGGAATGGAAGTGGAGAACCACCAAATTTCAAGTTTCCTCCCAGGCTTCAAAGAACAGTCTTGCAGTATACAAACATTCGCTTTTCAACAGAAAAATAAACGTATGTGTACTTTTACAATCTCACCGAGTCAATTAAAGAAAATAAAAAACTACTCTTTGATACTTGTTGGCTAACTAACCAAAACAGGCCTTGATTCCCACTCTTGCTTTCAGTGACCAGCAATGATTAACATTGAAGCAGCCACAAATGTATATCATTATTATAAAATAGACCTATCCGTGGAATAAACCTGTTCACCCTTCTTGATCTAAATAGCATCTAAATCCTTCGCATTAAGTTATACAATCCATTCTACGTACTATACCAAATAACATTTTAATGGAGAGGCTTCCTTCTCAACCCAGTTTGAACATAAAAAACATTTCTCTTTCAATCAGTGTGATGTCTGAATCTTTAAAATGATTTGTTATGAAGTTATAAAATCAAAATTACATTTAAAAGAGTTATACAATTACTTTCATATGTGGCGTCAAATATTGTCTGTGGAAAAATTACAATCACGTTTCCATTTCTCTCCGTCATTTGAAAAATTAATTTAAATGTCGCCCTGCGGTTTTAATATTGATAAACTGATAAACGCACGCAGAGGTTTGGACTCAAAAACAGACCTCCGTAAATCGCATTTCCTTTGAGTCACGAGACAGTCGGAGATAATTGCCTGTTTCAGAATTCTGCGAAGCTTAACGCCCAAAAGCACATCTTTAGTGATAAGACGCGGATGCTTAAGTTGCCATGGATACCCACAGTCTGTTGACACAGCATGACAAACTCCATAGGGTAGACAACGCTAAACGTCTGCAAGCGCGTCACAACATTTCGTTAAATTAATACCGACCAATGAGACAGACACAGAATAATAAAACATGTTCACCGGGGAAATTATCTAATTTTCCCGTTTTTAAAAGCTTTATATACTCCAGTAGGCCTATCCTAATAGAGAAGAGTGGGGACGTCATCTGAGTATTTTTGTTCTGGAAAGAACTGCTCCACAATACACTCACATTTCAATGTGCAACGAAAAAGTAACAAAAAATTAAAAGTTAATTAAAAATAAAGAAATGTATTGCCTATAGCCTACAAGCCCACACTTCTCTGACTACAAGATTGTCTCGCTGAGGGTAATCCAGAGAAATAAAACAGATCAAAATATGAGTACCCTATCAAAAATATCGGTAATCAAAACAAACTTGTAAAATAATACTTACTGCGCAGAACTCAGTTTTGGAAGGTCTCCGGGTTCACTACAATAAGATCAGTTGTTTCCACACAGAGGAGACCAGGAGCTCGTCCTCATAATATTCGGAGATTCGTGAATCTGCTACTGTGAAATGCAAATCGTCATAAAACCAGACCCTGCGAAATGAAGTATCGTGCCATCACCAAATAATCCACAAATCAACATAATATTTGTAAAATTCGTTACCGAATAATATGACATCTAAAATAATTATCCGCTTTAGTTAATTTGCCAGAAACCGAGCAGTACTATCCCAGACACCCCTAACTCTCAACCAATCAGTGAGTCACAACAGCAGGGATGCGAGAGGAAATCAGAAGCATCATTAAGCACAAGAAAAATATCCCATGATCACCAACGTAGGAGTGGCAAGCAATATGATACACCCACACAGACACACGTGTGTACGGCAGACAAAGAAAACCAAAATTCAATAAATAAATAATGAAATCATTAAGAAAAGGTTACGTCAGTATTACTTTTGTATATAAGAAGTAGGCTATAGGCTACACCTTAAATAATTCATCCTGGTGACTTCGGAAAGGGGGATATTGCTAGATGTATCTCAGACAAGAGAAACAAGATGAGATAAATAGTTCGTTTCTTAAAATATTTGGCACAGGACACTGGATCTACTGCAAAGATCCAAGGAACCAGAGGAACCAAAGTCAATAGAGGGATTCCGTCCGGCGCATGAGCAGAAAGGCAGATAAAGTTGTGTGAACATAGAAGCTGTCGAAGTCTTCGATGGGACACAAAGGTAAAGCATTCAGAATGCTTACCATCTGATTACTGTACAGCGTGGCTCTGGAGGTCCATATCTGTAGATATGGGCCATCTGTCTTTCTCACGGTATCAACGGTACGAATTCTATGTGCTGTTCTGAAATGGTACCGTTTCACTTCCTGCTGCAGTAGCATGTTGAATGTAGAATGAAAAAACATGGCACACTCTTTAAATTTTTATTTATTATTATTGACAATAAGCAGTGTCTTGCTTCTTAACATACAGGGAAAAAATGTGAATTAATACATTTTTATTTCAGTAAACATGAAAGAGTGATACCCAAGAGTTAAACTGGGAACTTTTGTGTGTTGGAACTTTCCATTTTGTCCTTTAAATGTGATTTCACTCAAAAGCATTATTAAAAAAAAAAAAAAAAAAGGTAGGCTAAGTGGTGATTTGATGCAAAGAGTTTCAAGACTGCCATGGACCGAACTGTTGTTTTTATCATTAGTTAGGCTATGTATGTACATAGGCGTGTTCACACCTATATTGTACCGACGTTTTGTTTCTTCCAATAATACACGTAGCCTACAGTCTGTAACTATATCTCACAACTTAAAAAATGTCTGGATTCTGACACGTGTCGTATGTTATTTTCTAGTAGCAACACATAAGCAGAAGCAGACTCAAAGAAAAAGAAAGAAGTGTATATATCCATATTTTGCAACGTGTAATGGTTATTTGTCTCCGTAAGAAGAACAGTACAATTTAATATTTCTTTAAAAACTGGACATGGAGCACGCGTTAATATTGTAGTTGCGCTAGGAGCATAGACTGTAGGCTAGGAGAGGCTAGGGGCCCTTCTAGAATAGAAAACAGATTTGATTGGATGTTGTTTTTTTACCTAGGTAACGCTTCATCCTTCCCAATCGGTGATTCGCTGTTCCTAAGTAACGGATTGCGAGGTGTTGATTGGTTGTTTTTGATTGGTAAAGAAACGCAAGGCGCTCAAGGGGTCTGTGTTTTGTTTGTAGGTAACGTTAATGTAAAGAAGTCTGCAATATAATATAAATAACGTTACAAATTACCCACCGACACATTGGAGGAAATTACTGATATCTGACACAGCTGGTTTTTATTTGCATTTCCACAAGTCCTGACACTATTTAGAAATGGGCTGTTTCTTTTCTAAGAAATCCAAAAGAAAATCACCTGAAAAGGATCTTACTCCTACGACGGCAGAAAACACGACTGACAATGCGGTCAGCGAGGCACCGAAGTACAGCTGGGACAAGCGAGAGAAGGTCTGGAGCAGCAGGCTAAGGCGTTAACATGATCTGTGCATGCGAGCCGGCTAACGGAGCTGTTAACACATGCCGTGGAAAACAAAGTGATTGTGACACAACTCAACGCTACGTGGCTAGTTTTAGAGGCATAGCCTCATAATTGCTAGCTACTTATATTAGCTTGGGTAGGTTAACGTTGTGTGTTGGTCGTGGCTAACACATTAACACATAGTACGCAATGGATATGCTAGAAAAGTTAGCTAACTACGTTGGCTTGCCAAGTAAAATACCGTCGTTTATGTTGCAGTTTTCATTTTAGCAGTACTTTATGTAACGTTAATGTTAGCTAGCTTTATTCAGTTAGTTTATGAACTAGCTGGCTAAATTAGCCTTTTGACAATTTTCCCATGATTTTGTAATGACCAAGTGTTCCACTTCTTCAGTCTGCTCGTGTACGTTAGCTCGTTAGCTAAGTGAATTTATTTTCCTAGAGCTCATAATCAGATTAGAGTCAGCACATGTAACGTTAGGTGTCTTGGCTAACTATCTGGCTAGCTAGACAGCGAGCTATAAAGTCTACAGCGATAATGTATATAATACAGCTTGATTAGCTTGCTAACTGTTATACCTTTTAAACCTCAACATCTTCCAATATACCCGTTGCTAGCTGGTCATCTGCATTTGAAACGACCAGTTTATGAGCCACGTAGCTACGTTCAAAGAACGAAGATTTGCCAATTGATCCGGTTGAGGGAAAGTTCTCGACAGATGGCATCTAAAACCATGGGTATCTTATTCGGGGATTCGGGGATAACATAGTACTACACGTCTCACTAGCTTGTGATTAATTTTTTTCGTTAGGACTAGTTAATCTGGTACAGTTCGGCTCAAGTAAATTGCAGTGATGACAGATGGTATAATCGTCATAAATTAAATTGGTTACATGTGCCGTATGGTGTATATCTGATGGCCCATTCTTCAATGCTCCCATACATACACGTGTGGAGATCAGTTGAGCTGCGTTGTACAGCCCCTTATTTGGATGATTCCCATAACCTTATGGTAGAAAGTCTAGTTTTACCATCAATAAACTCAAATTATCCGCACAGTGAAGAATAACACATTTCATGAAAGAAAATTTTATTCCTCCGTCTATTCAGGAATAGAGATTTGAACATTAATCATTTTATGACAGAATTAAAGATTTTTCTCAGAAAGAATCTAATCTCTCTCCTAATGCTATGAAACCACAGGAGCTGTGATAACCGTTGTCAACCATGTCACCTCGATGTAGGATTTCAGAGCATCTCTGTTCAGTAAAATATAGGCCTAATAATTATAATATCATATTATAAATATAATAGCACTAATCATAGTCATTAGAAGAATGTAAAAACAAGAACTTGTAAAGGGTCTAAGAAAATTTAATATTTTAAGCATTAGAAGTGCATAAACTTGTGGTGACTTAATCTTAAGAGCCAGTGTTCGTTCTTGTAGGTGGACCCGAAGGACTTCATGCTGACAGGGCTCAAGGATGCTACGGTCGGACGACTACCGGGCAAACTCAACGGGCAGCAGTTTGTCATACAGGAGTGTGAGAACTGCTGCATCTTCATCTTGGACCACTCTGCCACCGTCACCATCGACGACTGCATCAACTGCCGAGTTGTGCTGGGCCCGGTCAAGGGCAGCGTCTTCTTCCGAGACTGCAAGGACGTGAAGTGCGTGGTGGCGTGCCAACAGTTCCGCACCCGCGACTGCAAGAAGATGGAGGTGTTCCTGTGCTGCGCCACCCAGCCCATCATTGAGTCCTCCACGGGCATGAAGTTTGGCTGCTTCCAGTATTACTACCCCGAGCTGGCCGGCCACTTCAAGGACGCCGGGCTGAGCGTCTTCAACAACAACTGGAGCAACATCCACGACTTCACTCCGGTTTGTGGGGAGACCAACTGGAGCCTGCTTCCAGAGAACACCCCGGTGCTGGGCTACGTCTCCCCGCCGGACCCCGAGTCCGAGTTTAAATCCGTGCAGATCTCCGCTGACGCCGCGCAAAGCGTTGTGCCCCTGACTCGCGGCGGGAGGCGTAAGGAGAGTGACGAGTCCTGCCTCTTCATGTTTTTCGCCGGGGAGAACACCACCGCCAATGCCCAAAAACTCATCGATGAGGTGAGAAAGTGGCGCCTTTTTGGCTCCCTCTTTAAAATGCATCGCTTCAGTTTTCAACGACATTTAGTTGCTCCAGATAAATGGCCGATGCTTTACATTTGGTCTGTCTCATATTGCCATTTCAGTGGTGTGGTGCAGCCCGTAGGGTAGCTGCCTCTCACCCCACAAACAAATCCCCTGCATGACTGGGAACTTGCTGTACTGTCAATCAATCAAACTTTATTTATATAGCACAATTCATGCAACAAATGCAATTCCAAGTGCTTAACATAAAAATCAAGGTAAAATACAGGACATAACAAGAAAAGAATAGACACAAGAAAACAAGATGAACACAATAAAACAGAAATGGATAAATAAGTAAAATAATTAAGATGATTAAGTAAAAGCAACCGAACTAAAGTTTAGCTAATACATCAGTACTGGAAATAAGTTGTGATGCACTCTGATGGAGAAATGAGCCCTGTAGCCTGCAATGAATGCAAAGACAGAACTGAATAATGATTGTTTTTGTTAAACATATACGTATATTTAACATATACTAAAATTAGGGATAGGACCCTCTCCTTGATTAAATGAGTACTTGCCGCCAGCAGATTCTTAAACGTTTAGTAAAAAATGTAAATAAAAAATATATATATATTTTTAACATATTTCCAAAATAATTTCCATAGTACTGAGTCAACGCCTGCAGAGCTGTGTCTGGTAACGGTTCAAAACAAGCTTTTTTCTTTTCAAAGTGTTGTTGCATGGGCTAGCCAGTTCAGGAAATACACTGCAACACCTTTTAAGGGGGTCTGTGGCTGTTAAACGGGCTTTAGGCACAAAAATTAAAAAAAGTATTCAAGTAAATGCAAGGACAAATTGGCTTGTAAGCCTTTTTAGAGAAAATCGTAAAATACCCCACCCCTAATTATAATCCATATTAATTAACATATAATCCAACTTAAAGTATCTATCTAAAGTTCATTTTCATGCGTATGATTGATATGGTAACATATTTCTGTTTTTGTCCCCACACCAAAACAGGTTACGCAGAAGGGGTTTGTTCTCATTCAAACCAAGGAGGTGTCAATGCGTCCTGAAGATGTCAAGAGGGTGTTCCAGAGCAGCGCAGAGAGTCTCACAGAGCTGATAACTAAAGGTGTGTTTTAAGTGGCAGAATTTCAGATGCACTGACTGCCATATGTGCATTATTATGCGATAATGATAATGTAATTGCATTTATATACAGCAGGAGTCTCCAATCTTACTCCAAAAGGGCAGAGGCGGGTGCAGGTTTTAGTTTTAGCCCAGCACTACGACATCTGAATCAACTAACTCATCATGTCCTTCAATCAAGACCATAATAAGGTAGAATCAGGTGTCTTTGTGCTGGGCTAAAACAAAAACCTGCACCCGCACCAGCCCTTTTCAGATTATATTGGGCGCTCCTGATACAGTGCCTTTCATCACATGATCTGAAAGTGTTTTTCAGTGAAGAGGGAAAACTCACCTCAACCACTGATGTGTCATACGCATACATACAATCCGGATGAACATGGAGTAGATTTATAGTTCAGCTGTGGGATATCTGAGGAGTAATTGTTGAGTTATTTTAGGCCCTGTTGTGGCTCTGGAGTTGAATGGAGATGGTGTGGTGCGGACATGCTGGGAAATTGCCAATGAAGTGTTCAGTGGAACCAAGGTAAAGCACATCGCACCCTCCTCCATATTGCTTCATGCATTTTAAGCCTCGTGTCGACACAATGTGACCCTTCCAGTGAGATTAATGCCTTTTTATTGCTTTGTTTGTTTTCTCCCAGGTTTTTGTTTCAGAAAACAAGAACTCCTCCTCAGGCGACGTGGACAACTTCTTCAATTTTGCAGACATGCAGATGGGATTATGAAATCTCGAGAGCTGGACGGAAAAATTTGGTATCAGAATTTTTGCGTTTATGCACTTTAAATGGCAGTATTTTGCATTACCTCACACCGTGAGCTGAAATGCAACCGTCTGTACTCATTTCATTTGTACGTTTACTGAAATTAAATTAATCACACAAACAGGATACACATAGTTTTGTTGTACACTTGGTTTGCCAATGATTGAATGTAATTTTGGTACAGTTCTCTATTTGTTCGATGTACATTTGTTTTTAAATGTCAGTTTTACATCTTAACCCACTTGTGTAATGTCTTCATACTTTTCCCAAAAAATAAATTGTACACGAATGTGTGTTACCTAAGCCAGTTTACTGGAGCCACCAGGAAAACTCGTTCTCCATTTTGTTTTAGTCTTTTTTATTTTTTATTTTAACATATTATTGTTTCCAGCTATTCGTTGAATATGCCATGTTTAGGACATTGTTTTTGTGATTTGGCAGGATAAAACAAATAGAATTTCGTATAACATATCTTTTTCAGACGTATACTTTATTTTGCATTTATACAACATTTGTATTGGTCATGTTTATGTAAATAGAGTAAAAATGTTTTTGGTTATAAATATTTAAAGTGTTTGCCTTCCCTTTAGATTTTATTACATATTTTCGTTAAGTACCTTTACTCCTAATTTTAGGGAGTTTTATTGCTGTAATGTTAGACCCTACCATTTGATTTTATTTAGAAATCGGTTTTTTATTTCTTGTGTTGCTTGTTTCCCAGTCTGTATTCTTCCTCATATGTTCTTTCTCATATGAGTTTTGTCTGTTTCATTGGATCTTTTTACTTGAAACAAGTTTGAATTCACAAGTCATTTGGCACTAATTTGTAATGTTGTACTTTTTTTCAACTTCAAGGGTCATATTTTACTAAAGTTGAAATGTTAATTTATGGTTTCATTTGAATGGGATGCTTTTAACTGGATGCATATTTTCTATATGAGATGTATGTCAGAGAACATTGCTATATGCATCTCAGTAGACCACGTTCACGTTGCTAAATTTGTACACTTCTTAAAACGAGAATCATGTTGGGCTTTTGTATTCCCGCTGTTTCATATTTGGATACATTTATGTAGTTGAACTGAATGTAAAGTGTGATAAATCATAAGTAAACTGTTTCTGTCAGTAGTAGTTTGGTTTCGGGGTCTCTGTGTCACAGGTTATATGCACACATTCCTTATGTTGATTATTTAAAAAATAATAAAATAAAAAATAATTATATATATATATATATATATTCAGAGAAGTCGACTACATTAGCTACACCATAATGACGTTATGAAAACCAAAACAGGCGCACGTGCTGTCTTAGCCATTTTCCTGTGAAAACTATTGGTGTATAGGAATTGATTGTTCCATTAATGTTGTTGATACTTCGCAATCATTTATTTTCCAGCAAAAGTTAGTCATTCATTGTGTAAACAATTAAAAATGTATAGACTAAACTCTTATGATGAGCACTTAAATTGCAGGAATTTTGATTTGTTTAATGTCTTACAGAAAATACGAATTTAAAGCCCTAGTTAATAGTGTATACACGTTGCAATAGCAACTACTATAGAAAACTACACAGGCGTAACCAGCAAGACGAAGAGGCCTGCAGTTTTTTTCCGTGAAACGCGCTGGTTGGCCACCAAACTAGGAGGATCTATGCGGGCGGGCATGTTCGGTTGGTTGCAGACAGAAACGAAACGGCTAACGTTAGCTACTTAGCTTGTTATGGGACCACTGCTTAGTAGCGGCACTGTATAAATGCCACTTAAACAAGACATCATTCTGGCAACCTAATGCAAATATCTAGGCCAAATGTGTGGTAATGCTTCAATATTGTTAAGTTGGCGAAGCCGTCGCCAGACCAAACAATCTAGCTAAGCGTGCGGCAACGTTCTTAATAGTTCACTGTAGCAACTTGATTGGACTTATCCAGCATAATGCAAGATCGCTAGCTAACGTTGGCGCATGACTGGCTAACGTTAGCCACCTTTGCAAATAGATCATTATGTTGGTTTGTTAGCTTTATTGCAAGCAGAAATTTAAGACAAAATTGTCACGGGTCTTGCACCGAAGCGAAGGTGTTTCCTTGCTGTGGGCTATCTCGCTAGCAAGCAAAATCTGTCATCATGGCTCACTGGACGGATTTCGAAAAAGATATGGATAAAGATGCCAAGCAATTGGTAAAACATATCAGTGGGATAGAGGACGAAGAGGACCAAAATTTTCAGATGTCGCTGAAATTCGCCTGGTCAAACTTCAGGTCAGGTCTCTTCTCACCTGTCAAGCTTACATAACGTTACTGACCAGTAACTTAACTCATGATGATGCTCAATAGTTAAATTCCTAGCAAGCTATCCAGTTGGTTGGGCGCTGTTTCATGATCAGTGGTGAATTTATATACATATATTTAAAAAAACAGGTGATAAGCTTACTTTTTTGTGTAAATTAACAGGTTTCATCGTTACCTCGATGTCAACAGTCACAAAGTGCAGCGCTCTGTTAATGGGTAAGTTCTCTGAATCGGCACCAACTCGTGTGAGGCAAATTAACTAATTACCCAGTTACACTATCGTTGTAAAAATATATATAATTGCTTATTTTCTTTGGTGGACATTCCCTTTTAAAGGATTTATGAAAAGCTTATGGTTCACTCGGACTTGAGCAAAGCGCAGAGCTGGATGAGTCTGACTGATGAGTTCCTGAACTCACCGTTACCCAACGTAGAGGGAACCAAGGTACAGTACTGTAGTGAGAGGGGTCACTGGATTAAAATGTTCTTCTGTCATAATAATACACTGCCTTAGCTTTCTCTTACTACAGTACAGAGCTGATATTATTCTCCAACATTTACATTGCAGACAGATATTCATCACAGTGTCCTGGCTTTGTTACTGTGTCTCTCGGACTCTCCGTCCAACTCAAACTACAGTGAGAGACCCAGAAGGAAAGAGTTGGGTGAGCATGTTTATTAATGTCTTCAAAGGGAAAATATGATCCAGTTAGCCCTCCTCTATTGTTTTAATACCTCTAGTAAACATTCATAAGAACATTTTTTAATTGTTTATTCTCGTGTATTTAGAGGAAGAAGATGACTTTGACTGGGGGAAATATCTGATGGAGGGAGAGGAGCTTGAAACTGGCCCGTACCCAGACACTCCTGTGAGTTGTTCAAACATCTATATCCATAGATATAGAACTGTAGATGTGACATTTCATGTAATGTAATATTAATTTGGAATTCTGAAATGGAACAATTTGGCAGCCATCTTACCTGGGTGCAGCTATAATAGGAACCTATGGCAAAATGTCATGTACTTTCTAACCCACTGTGATGTCATAATTGGGTCTCAGGAGCCAGATAGCTGATGATTGGCTCATAGATATAAAACCATGGTTACTGGCCACCATCTTACCTGGGTCAAAAATTGTGCCACTGACTGGCATATGTCACATCTATGGTTCTATGTCTATGCTTTGGACCCGCTCTCTCAGGAATGGTCGGAGGAGGAGAGTGAAGAAGAAGACAGTCAAATGTCCTTCAGCAGAGAGGATTCTGGGATACAGGTGGACAGAACACCTCTGGAGGATCAGGACCAGTCCAAGAAGACTGTTCAGGTCACGTGGAGAGGTGAGACTGTTGAGTCATATTTGAGGTCATAGAATCTTGTCCTGGGGCTTTTCATTCTTATGGCCGAAATATTGGTTTACTGTACTTTTTTTTTTTTTTTTTGTATCTTTTATGTAGCCATGGCAACTTGTACTATTATAAAAGGGTACAAGATGGGACAATATTTGTTATTTTTGGGGTTATTGTCGTGTGATTGGTTGGGGGTGCAGTAGTGTGATTTGTGGGGTTACAGTAAAGTGATTTGTGGGGTTACAGTAGTGTGATTTGTGGGGTTACAGTAATGTGATTTGTGGGGTTACAATAATGTGATTTGTGGGGTTATAGTAAAGTGCTTTGTGGGGTTACAGTTATGTTATTTTTGGGGTTACTGTAGTGTGATTGGTTGGGGTACAGTAATGTTATTTGTGGGGTTACAGTAATGTTATTTTTGGGGTAACAGTGGCTGAGCCTGATGCGCAGGCCTGGTTGGAGCAGCATGTGGTGACCCCATACTGGGTCACTCAGGCCTCCCGTTTCCCCCACAGTCTCCACCTGCACTCAAACCTGCTCAACGTCTGGTGAGAGAGCGCTGGCTACGTTAAAAACAATTATCAGTACTTCAGTCATTTAGTATCATTAGCCTGCAAGCCAAATATCCCAGTATCTCAAATGTTTCATCAGGTTTTATTCTCAGGTTTTATATTAATTGATAGTTATCAATTTTTCATATTTCAGTTAATAAGTATGATTAGCCTGCATGGGAAATATCCCAATATGTGGTTGTGGTCCTTTTGTGGTCCTGCTAAAAAAAAAAAAAAATGGAACCATAACTCTTTGTCCATATGTCTTTCTCTGGACTGATGGTTATTATAATAATGCTTATTGAGCTAACTGCTCAAGGAAATTGTCCATTGTACATTTAGTCAGAAAATCAGCATTTCTTATGTTTGACAATGTCTGTGATAGTATGTGATTACTTTCTTTAACTAAAATCTGAACTACTTGTATTTGACTGATGGTGTATTTTTAATAGCGTGTAACAACTATATTTGGCACAACCTAATCATACCTTTTGTACAGTTTATTTATTTTTTCTCCTCTCTACCGGGCTGTAGGGACCAGCACTTATACAACACTGACCCACTCTACCTTCCTGAAGAGAAGGCCTTTGTGACTGAGACGCAAGTGATACGTGAGGTCCTGTGGTGAGATGCCCATTATCTACGGCAGATTGTGTGGAGGAGGGGGGGGGGGGGCTTCTGTTTGTTCCTGGACTCCAGGGAATAATTTTATGCCTTTTAATGTGACTGGGAGTTCCGGAACATTCCGTTCTGCTCCATAACGGCGCTGAGCAAATAGACCTGCCCCTTAACATTGGCACCATTTCTCTTCCTCCTCCCCGTGCTTTAGTGGAAGTTTCCGGAACGACGCTAATGCTCCCTTTTCACCTTCTGTCCCAGGCTTCTGTCCGGGGTGAGGAAATCGTTCATATTCCAGCAGCAGGACGGCAAGGTCTCCGTGAGGGAGGACGTGGTGGTCACTCACCTGACCAGTGTGAGTGCGCTGCTCGTACAGACCCTCCGCCCCCAATGCAAGCTAATAGGTCTCACCTATGCGCAGGAGTTTCTTGAAAATTTCACTTGTTTATTGCCACACTGCGAAACGCCAACGTTTCATTCAACAAACTTTCATCGGAGTCTCTTTGCCAAAAGTGTATTTATAAGAGTCGCCCTAAGTGTGATCAGTTACTTAGTGTTACAGTGGAATCATCAAAAATATGCTATATGTTGTTGTAACATGTGGACAGTGACTTAACCAATCATCCGATATTGTAGTAGTTGAATCAAGGTGTTCAATTGTGACATCATAGGTGAGCTGATAGCATTTTTTCCCCCAGAATGCCTGACTTCACCATTGCAATCTACACGGTTCTGTTCTGTTGTAGCAGCAGTGAATCAGTGCTAAGCATACCTGTTTGAGTCAGTTTCCGGTATCACGTTCGCATTTTTACTTTATCACCATACCAAGGTTCATGTTTCATCAAAACTTCACAGAAGTTAATAATAATAATAATAATAATAGTGATGATGATGTTGTGTGCTGATGATGATAGTGATGATGATGTTGAGTGATGATGATGATGATGATGTTGTGTGATGATGATGATGATGTTGAGTGATGATGATGATGATGATGATGCTGACGCTGACCCACCCTCTCTCTCCGTGCTGCAGATCTGCCTGCACTCGGTACTGGAGCACGTTGCGGCGTACGGCCAGGCAGTTCTGCAGCTGCAGCGCTTCATAGACGAGGTGACGGGGTGCGGCGCAGAGCCGGGCCCTCCGGGAGCCGGCCCCTCCTCTAAGAAGGGCTCGGACCCCCCCTTCCGCACGTACCAGGCCTTCGTCTGGGCGCTCTACAAGTACTTCATCAGCTTCAAGGAGGAGCTCACCTCCATCGAGAAGGGTATCATCGTCAAAGGCAGGTGTCGCTCAACCCCCAAATTCAAACCACAAACCACGCAATGCATGACTCCTCAGTGTCCGAGAGTTCATGTATTTACATCACAGTATCTCATGATATTTACACATTATTACTATTATTATTATTATTATTAGGCCTAGCAGGTGCATAGGCACCCTATGTTACTTTTTCAGATTTGTATTATTAGGGGCCAAGCAGTGCAGGTATTAAAATAAATAAATAAATAAAGTTTTTTACTTTAGTAAAGGCCCTGTGAGATCATTTAGGTAAGCCCCCCCCCCCCCCAGTGTTCCTCCAGGTGCTCCACTTTCCTCCCACAGTCCAAACACCTGCAGGTTTAGGCTTATTGGAGACTCTTTCCCATCTGTATGAGTGTGTGAGTGAATGGTGTGTGTGCCCTGCGATGGATTGGCCAGGGTGTATTCCTACTGCCTCTCATAGGTAAAAATGTATCTAGAATAATAAAATTTGGACTGCCCTTCTTCACCCCCGGCAGATGAGACAGTGACCCTGTCGGCCGTGCTGGAGAGGCTCACCCCACACCTCGCCCAGATCAAAGTGCTGCACCGGGTTTTCTGCACGGGCGTGGCCGAGGTACCTCCCGGGACCCCAAACGTGCTGCGGGCCTCACACCTGCTGAACACCCTGTACAAGTCCATCATCGAGTATGACAGCGTCGGAGAGGCCTCTGAGCATACGGTGAGCAGAGACTGCACAGAATCCTGGGAGTTTTTTATGAATGAGTGACAGGCAGAATCCTGGGGGTTATTTATGAATGAGTGACAGGCAGAATTCTGGGGGTTATTTATGAATGAGTGACAGGCAGAATCCTGGGAGTTATTAATGAATGAGTGACAGGCAGAATCCTGGGGGTTATTTATGAATGAGTGACAGGCAGAATCCTGGGGGTTATTTATGAATGAGTGACAGGCAGAATCCTGGGAGTTATTCATGAATGAGTGACAGGCAGAATCCTGGGCCCATAGTACCTGTTGCCCTTTTCCAAAAAATACCATCTTGTATATTTCCAAAAATTCCATGTCTATAAGTTTGTGTCACAAGGTGTTTTTTTCAGATATTCACATGAATCACGAGCTGGCCAGCTCTAATGTTAACAGTGTTATGTGTGAGTCGGGACTGTGGGATGATGGGTAACGGCACGTACCTGTCTGCCTCAGGTGGCTCTCCTGTTCTCTCTGTGGGTGGAGACGGTGCGGCCGTACCTGGAGATGGTGGACGAGTGGATCGTTCACGGCCACCTGTTCGACCCGGCAAAAGAGTTCATCATTCAGCGGTGTGTGTTATGGGATGCCTGTGGTTGTCCTGGAAACTGTTCCTTTGGACATCTCAGTGTTTTATTTTAATTAAACACAGTTTCCTTAAAATTGTTTTGTGTTTGTCCCCCGGGTTGGGGAAAGGCCAAATGTATTTAAAGGTTTGTCCCATTGCAGGAAGATGCCCTGTTCATTCATTACAGGGGTCCTCAATCTTATCCAGAAAGGGCCGGCATGGATGCAGGCTTTTGTTCCAACCAAGCAGTAACACACCTGATTCTCCCAATCAAGGTCCATAGCAAAGACTTCAGTGGTTGCTTAACAGAATCAGGTATGCAACTGCTTGGTTAGAACAAAAGCCTGCACCCAGACCGGCCCTTTCTGGATAAGATTGAGGACCCCTGATTTATTAGAGTGTAGATAAGCCCGCTCAACCAACAGGTGCTTCATCTGCACGTACTTATTTTCACCGTGCTGTGTGCAGTCACTGTGCTGGAGGACTGTATTTCTTAAACAGCAGTCACTTAAAGACCGCAGTAGCCTGGTCCACCAGAGGGGGCGCTGTTGCAGAATGAGGGCACCTACACACCGGCACAATGAAGCGCCGTGTTTATCGTTCATTGACTTTAAATGAGAGTAGAGTCTTTTGTACTTTCACTGCAATGTGTTATAAAATAATGGGCCATTGACTCTACACCCGATTATGAGGCAGTGATGAGGATGGGATTCCAGACTGTGTGGCTTGCTCCTGTCCTGACAAGGTGTGCTTACCTGGGGAGTATACTGCGAAGCATGATTACTGAGTTAGCTGGATAACTGCACTGAGTAAAACCGAGAACAGCTGTTTTTACTTCAGTCCATGTTCCAGATTTGGGAGGGTTCGGTGTTTTACTTAGTGCTAACTCAGTAATCCTGCTTCTCTTACTCAGTGCATTTATCCAGCTAATTTAGTAATCCTGCTTCTCTTACTCAGTGCAGTTATCCAGCTAGCTCAGTAATCCTGCTTCTCTTACTCAATGCAGTTATCCAGCTAACTCAGTAACCCTGCTTCTCTTACTTAATGCAGTTATCCAGCTAACTCAGTAATCCTGCTTCTCTTACGTAGTGCAATTATCCAGCTAACTCAGTAATCCTGCTTCGTAGCATACCCCCCTGGTCTGTTATAACTCAAATTTGCAAATGTGAGTAAATCAGTGCGTTTAATTCAGCAAAACTGAATCGGTAGGTTTTATCTGGCCGTCTAACTAGGGTTCTATACAAAACCCTGGACTTCTCACGCAGACGGTGGGCTGATGTTTCACCGGGCCTGAGAGTGTTTTTGACGGGTTGTTTTCCAGGAACAAGGACGTGCCGGTGAACCACAGGGACTTCTGGTACGCCACGTACACGCTGTACAGCGTGTCAGAGACGGTGGAGAGCGAGGAGAAGCTGAGCGACGTGGCGAGTGGCAGCTCGGCCAGCGACCAGGCGTCCGGCGGCCGGCCGCACACCATGGTGTCCTTCCTCAAACCCGTGCTGAAGCACATCATCATGGCCGGCAAGTCCATGCAGCTGCTGAAGAACCTGGACTGCAAGGAGAGCGAGCCGCCAGAAGGTTCCGCTCGAGGTCAGAGTTCATCTCCCAGTCGCGGCCCGCCACGCTTTCTCTCAGAATCACGGAATAATGCTGTATGGAACAGATTACATACACACACGCGCACACACACTTCACACACATTTCACGCACGCACGCACACACGCATGCACGTATTTCATACACACACACACACACACATTTCACAGACACATTTATAAGTTAAGTCCTGCCCATAGTAGCAAAGTTACCTGAAGTTCCCCCTGGGAACATTTATTCTATTCTATTCTATTCTATTCTATTCTATTCTATTAAAGAATGTCTGTCTTTCACAGTGATATGAAGGGCTGATGTTTGGTGTAGAACTGAGTAGCACATGCTCCTGTTTCAGATGGGGAGAGGAAGAGTCTGCACACGCTCTTCCTGGAGTCTGTGCAGTCCCGCTTACGCTGTGGGGAGGCGTCGCCCACGGATACTGTCTCCCAGCAACAGGCCACCAAGAGGAGCCTGGTCAGGATGCAGTCTATTGTGGCCCGACATCTGGAGCTGGGGGACATCCACGACCCCCTGCTGGCTATTAACTTCGCCAGGTGGGTCGGGCTGAAGGGCGGGGCAGGGCGGGGCAGGGCAGGGTGGGGCGGGGCTCGGGTTTATGTAATAAAAAATAATTATACTTTTTTTCCTTTTATTTTAGCCATTTTTAATCCTAATTCAGAATCCTCCCATTTTTGTGTGTTTTTGCTAAACGCAAGACTACGCGCCCAGAGCTCACATTACACCCCCATTACACACCCAGAGCTCACATTACACCCCCATTACGCACCCAGAGCTCACATTACACCCCCATTACGCACCCAGAGCTCACATTACGCACACACTACGCGCCCAGAGCGCAGATTACGCTCCCAGATGTGTGTTAGCGGGACCACCGATCCGCAGTGACTCATACCCCCCCCCCCCCCCCCCCGCAGACTGTACCTGGAGCAGAGCGATTTCCATGAGAAGTTCTCAGGGTCTGACGTGACGGTGGGCCGCTCGTCCGAGTCTGTGACCTGCCAGACGTTTGAGCTGACTCTGCGATCCTGCCTCTATCCTCACATAGAGCGCAGGTACATCCAGTGCTGTGGGAAACTCATGACCACACTGAAAAAAGACTACAGGTAAGTGTGTGCTCACCTGTATATGCACCTGCACAAACACACATCCTCACATAGAGCGCAGGTACATCCAGTGCTGTGGAAAACTCATGACCATGCTGAAAAAAGACTACAGGTAAGTGTGTGCTCACCTGTATATGCACCTGCACAAACACACATCCTCACATAGAGCTCAGGTACATCCTCACATAGAGCTCAGGTACATCCAGTGCTGTGGGAAACTCATGACCACGCTCAGAAAAGACTACAGGTAAGTGTGTGCTCACCTGTATATGCACACATACACAAATACACACACGTGCGCACATACACATAAACACATATGCATAATTGTACACCATAAATGGTATATTTTATGGACACCATTTTTCATCACTGTTATTACATTCTTGAATAAAGGTACAATTAATCATCGACACTGGCCAGTGGAATGTTTAGCATTGTAATAAATGTCCTCATCTGGAGGACATGCACTCGCTAACAGTGTTGTTTAGCTTGTTAGCTAGTGATTCACATACCACCGCATGCACCACTCGCACAAACACACGCCACACGCGTGCCGAGCCGTGATTGGGCCCTTCCATGTGATTCCTGCCCTGTGATTGGTTCCTTAGATAAGTACTGTTATCTGATGTCAGTTGTTGCCTGTTATCTGTTGAGCACCTGAAAAGTCCTCTATAAAGAGTCCGCTCAACTTAAAAGTTTGATTAAAAGTCTGATTAGTGACCGACGGGTCCGTCACTGTGGAGTGATTCAAACTGTGGAGGCTGTATGCTGCTCCCACCCATGGGCTAATACGTAAAAAGAGGCCGTAGTGCGCTCAACTTGAGGCTGTAGTGCGCTCAACTTAAAAGTTTGATTAGTGACCGACGGGTCCGTCACTCTGTGGAGTGATTCAAACTGTGGAGGCTGTATGCTGCTCCCACCCATGGGCTAATAATATTTTTACAAAAGTCCTGCAGCGTAGCTGGCAGGCACCTGCAGCGGACCTGGCAGGTATAATATCACCCAGAGAGAGAGGCTGTACGGTGCGTAGCAGATTACAGGTAGCAGGCTGTTTGTGGTAGGAGTGTTTGTTGGGTATTTGTTTTGTGGGCCCAACCAGTATTGCGTTTTATTATAACTGTTTTAACTTCTTATTAACATTGTTTCAATTCTAATTTACTTTTTATATAATGTCTTTCTATGTCTTATGTAAAGCACTTTGAGTTGCCTAGTGTATGAAATGTGCTATACAAATAAACTTGACTTGACTTAGGCTGCTGGAGTACCTGCAGGCCATGCGCAGCTACTTCCTGCTGGAGGCGGGCGACACCATGTACGACTTCTACACGGCCATCTTCGACAAGGTCGTGGACAAGCAGAGCTGGCAGCACCTCTCCTTCCTCAATGTGCAGTTGCAGGAGGCTGTGGGACAGCGCCGCCCAGAGGACAGCAATAGGTACAGCACCCGTCTTCTTTTTGTTAAAATTACACTAAGGCAGCGATCTTCGTTCCAGGTCCTGGAGGGCCGCAGGGTCTGCTGGTTTTTGTTGTTACTCAGCACTTAATTGATCGATTAAAGCAGTCGATTAAACGGTTAACTCACCTCCCCTGGTTTCTTGGGTCTGAATTGGTTGCTGATATTAAGGCGTAAACAAAAACCAGCAGACAAAACAAACCCCAGCAGACCCTGTGGCTCTCTAGGACCAGGACTGATGATCACTGCACTTGGCTTGGATACTCAAATCTGGCTTTCTTCTCTGAGTCTCATACAAATGTTATAAAATTTTGTTTATAAAATCCCCTCCCTTATTCTAGGTTGTCAATATATCTGGAGACCACAGACCCAGTCAAGAAAAAGCACCCGGTGAATAGCCTCGATGGTCTTATCCTGAGTTACAAGGTACTTTGCACACATATAAATGATTGTGCATTTATTACCCATAAATCTGCATGATCTTAAATAGTCTCACCTCGCCCTGTGTACTCCCATTGCCATTGGGCGTAATCGTACATCAGCATGGAGCCTGTTATGAGCATAAGCATGTAAACGGGTGTGTTGGTCAGGTCCCGTGGCCCGTGGACATCGTCATCAGCTCAGAGTGTCAGAAGATCTACAATCAGGTCTTCCTGCTACTGCTACAGATCAAATGGGCCAAGTACAGTCTGGATACGCTGAGGTTCAGTGGTACGTGCTTCCTATTAACGGACAGGCACCATATTGTGCCTCTTTAATAACCCTGTGAAGTGTAGGTTTCTTGGAATGTTGCAAAGTCAATGTTCTAGAACTCTAGAAATTGCTTTCAATTACCAGCAGTGATTGTTACATCAGCATTAGAATGTTCAGTTAAGAACATTCTAATCACGTATTTCTGATCTTACACCTTAAATGGTTAACTATCATAAATTTTATTTTAAAAATCAGTTTTTTTCCCACATTTGAAAACTGTTCTAAAATGCAGATTACATTTATGGAAAAAATTGAAAATTGACAGTCAGGTGCCCCAGATGGATGTGTGTGTGTGTGTGTGTGTGTGTGTGTGTGTGTGTGTGTGTGTGTGTGTGTGTGTGTGTGTGTGTGTGTGTGTGTGTGTGTGTGTGTGTGTGTGTGTGTGTGTGTGTGTGTGTGTGTGTGTGTGTGTGTGTGAAGAGCGCGCCATCGTTTTCTCTCTCTCTCTGTACTGTCCATCGCAGGGCTGAAGGGCCGTTTGCCTTGTTCTCCTCCTGTACAGAGAGCTGTGGTCTGCTTTGGTTTCTCTGCAGATTTGACGGTGGCGGCACAGAGACAGGACGCACGCGCGACGGAGGAAGGCAAAGTGAAGCTGCCAGTCAAGCAGCAGATACACAGGATGTTCCTGCTCAGAGTTAAACTCATGCATTTTGTCAACAGTTTACACAACTACATCATGACCAGAGTGAGTCCTGTAAACCGCTGCCTGTGTGATCTGGGCATCTGTGCATCTACACTCACACTGTGTGTGTGTGAGCTGTGATTGGTGGGCTGTGGGCTCTGGTTGGTGGGATATAAGCTGTGATTGGTGGGCTGTGGGCTGTGGTTGGTGGGATGTGAGCTGTGATTGGTGGGCTGTGCGCTGTGGTTGGTGGGCTGTGAGCTGCGGTTGGTCGGCTGTGCTGCTGTGAGCTGTGATTGGTGGGCTGTGGGTGGTGGGCTGGGCTGTGAGGGTGTGAGATCTGATTGGTGGGCTGTGGTTGGTGAGTTGTGGGGTGTGAGCTGTGATTGGTGGGCTGTGTGCTGTGAGCTATGATTAGTGGGCTGTGGGGTGTGCGCTGTGATTGGTGGGCTGTGAGCTGTGGTTGGTCGGCTGTGCTGCTGTGAGCTGTGATTGGTGGGCTGTGGGTGGTGGGCTGGGCTGTGAGGGTGTGAGATCTGATTGGTGGGCTGTGGTTGGTGAGTTGTGGGGTGTGAGCTGTGATTGGTGGGCTGTGTGCTGTGAGCTATGATTAGTGGGCTGTGGGGTGTGCGCTGTGATTGGTGGGCTGTGGGGTTGTGGGCTGTGGGGTTGTGTGCTGTGATTGGTGGGCTGTGGGGTTGTGCGCTGTGATTGGTGGGCTGTGGGGTTGTGCGCTGTGATTGGTGGGGGGATTTATGTGTGTTCTTGTGGTGTACCTCCTGTCCAGATCCTACACAGTACCGGTTTAGAGTTCCAGCACCAGGTACAGGAGGCCAAAGACTTGGACCAGCTTATCAGAATCCACTACAGATACCTTTCTACCATCCATGACCGCTGTCTGCTCAGAGAGAAGGTAAGGTCCTTACACCCCGCTGTGAATCCCATCTCACACTCCCTCAGGAGCCCCGTCACAGTAATTTACCCTGTCCTGTGATTATATGTGATGGTGTGAATGATACTTAACTCTCCTGTCTGTGCCGTAAATGGTGTGAATGATGCTCTATCTCACCTGTCTGTGCAGTAAATGGTGTGAATGATTCTCTATCTCACCTGTCTGTGCCGTAAATGGTGTGAATGATGCTCTATCTCACCTGTCTGTGCAGTAAATGGTGTGAGTGATGCTCTATCTCACCTGTCTGTGCAGTAAATGGTGTGAATGATGCTCTATCTCACCTGTCTGTGCAGTAAATGGTGTGAATGATTCTCTATCTCACCTGTCTGTGCAGTAAATGGTGTGAATGATTCTCTATCTCACCTGTCTGTGCTGTGAGTGATGCTCTATCTCACCTGTCTGTGCAGGTGAGCTTTGTGAAGGAGGCCATTATAAAGGTGTTAAACCTGGTCCTTCTGTTCTCTGACCGCTGGCAGGCTGGTACTGGTGCCTGGAAGTGAGTATCCACTTTAAACCCAACGTATCCACTTTAAACAACGTGGGCGGCAGTGTATTATAGTGGGTAGGGAACTGGACTTTAATCAGGTAACCTTAAGTTTGCAGGTTTGATTCCCAGGTAGGACACTGCTGCTGTGCCCTTGAGCAAGGTACTTAACCTGCAAAGATATTAATTTTTTTATTATTATTTATTCTGACCTACATCTTATTTTTGCACGCTATATGGCAACCAATTACATATTCATAAGGCTTTGATGTCGCCTTTTCACGTCACTTTCTGCGCCATCCTCGTTGTACATGTGACTCCAAGGACACAACTGCACATGTGAGATTAAAACTTCCTGGTTTGGATGTGCTCCCCATTGGTTTCTATTGGCATCGCTGTCTCTACATATTATATACTCCATAAGGGTTGAATCGGTGATAATCACAGATAAATGTAAATTATCTGCTTCCTTCACAGGAAGCGGATTTTCTTACAAAAGCAAATGATTTTGCTTTATATACTGGTGTGTATAAATATTATATGGCGGTATAATGGTTAAGGAACTAGGCTTGTAACTGAAAGGTAGGACACTGCCGTTGTACCCTTGAGCAAGGTAATTCACCTGCATTGCTTCAATATATATCCATCTGTAGAAATGGATACAATGTAAATGCTGTATAAGTCGCTCTATAAGAGCGTCTGCTAAATGCCTGTAATGTAATACGTATAATGCTGCTTCTATTTCAGAGATTCCACTAACGTACTGTATGTAGCTGTTCTTCAGTCGGTCTTCAATGTAGCGGTGATCACCATTACTGTGCTTACTGTTCCTGTCTAGGGTTGAATCCATTGACAAGATGGAGTCCGATTTCAAAAACTGCCACATGTTCCTGGTGACAATACTGAATAAGGCCGTCTGCAGAGGATCCTTTCCTCATTGTAAGCTAAACCCTGTGCTCTCCTCACAAACCTTTTGCCATTTTTAATCTGGATTTTCTCTCCATTGAATACAACATGGATTAAAATTTTAGGCTCAGTTGAGTGTTTATGTGTTAAACAGCGCCCTCTGCTGGCTAATTGGGGAAACTAGCGTTCCATTGAAGCAGGCTTCTGTCTGACTGCTACAGAAGCTCTTGAAAGCAAACGGCATTTAACTTATTGAACATAGTGAACACAGCTTGTGGCTGTGTAGCGTAATGTTAGGAGACCTGGGCTTGCAGCCCCAAGGTAGCTGGTTCGATTCCCAGGTGGGGACCTTCCATTGTACCCTTGAGCAAAGTACTTAACCTGACTTGCTTCAGTAAATATCCAGTTGTAAAAATTTAAGATATGAAAAATATATAAATAAATAAAAGTATATCAGTTACTCTGGAAAAGAGTATTAAGTATGTAATGCAATCTAATATAATTTGGATGTGAAAAATTTAGATGGTCAGTATCACCTAGATTTAGTGAAGAACTGTTGATGTTCTCTGATGAGTTAGGTATGATGAACCAGGAAGTTGGACATTCTTTTTGAAAAGCTTTCTTCAGACGACAAGCTAGCTGTTTCACATTCAATTAAATGTTGACAATGGTGCTAATGTGGCAACAGACACATCTGCTTTAGCAAGAGAGCTATTTCTGTACAACTGATTTACCTGTAAATTACATCAAGGCATTAAAGATCTCCCTAAAGACCCGTTTTTCCTGTAGGCTACTGTAAAGAAAAATGCGTACAGTTGTCTGTTCCAAAATGGTGGCTAGCCTTGATAAAATTTCATCGGGCATTCAATGCACATTTATCTTGCATCTGAACTCCCAATCATTCGTATGAATTAAGCCAGCAATCCTGGAAAAGTCACTATTTTTACCACATTTTATGCATGGAAAAATTCAAGTGGTCCAGGTTAATGAATGTGTCCAGGAATTATACTGTGAATGATGGCAGTTTTGCTTATTTTACCCCCTGCCCACCACTCAGTCACACACAGTGGTTAAAAAATAAAAAAATGTTTGTAAACATTTGTACTGAAGCTCATTTGGTAACCCACACTGGCATAGAGGGCAGTACATTCTGTTTTGAAAAGTGCTATATAAATAGAGTTATTATTATTAAATGTGCTAATTCACAGTTATGTTCCCTCTCATTCCCAGTGGAATCCCTGGCGTTGTCTCTAATGGCGGGGTTCGAGCAGTGCTGAGAGAGAGAGAGAGAGACAATATGGTCATGTGACCTGCTGGGAGATGGATTCCATGTGGTCTTCACTTAGACAGGCATGTTTTTTTTTTCTCCCTGAATTGATGTTTGACAGCCTTTGTTCCATGTTGAGCTTTACCCAATGCCTGATTTTTTCTTTTTAAAGGGACAGTTCACCCAGAAATACAATTTTGGTATGTTCCTATATAGATATTGATACTTTGTGCAGATATACACAGTTGGCGTACTTTGGTAGAAAAAAAACTTGCACAACAAGGTCTGTGTATGTTTGTGAGTAACCGTTTCACTGTATCTGGAAAGAGACTGTTGCTGTTGGAACATTTTTGATGCTTTGAGCGCCACAAACTTTGGACCCATTGAGGTCCGTTCCATCAGGCTGATACCACGGTTTGCTGCAGCGGATATCTACAAAACTAGTGAGTTCTCAGCGAAACTACCTGGATGGATAGATAGCACTCCGGGTTTGTAGAAACTTATCAAAATAACATTTTCAGCTGAACTGCCCTGTTGACGTTAAATCGCACAGTCTGTCACTCACAATATGACTCCACTGAAAGAAACAGGAGTTTTGTAAAGGAGTTAAAGTGTTGTGAAAACAGTGACATCATCACTGAAATGTCTCTCCCCAATCATACGTGCTTCCACTGAGACATGGGAACAGGGTCTAAGGGAGATGTACATATTTAATACGTTTGTCTTTGTATTTGTCCTGGCCTTCGCTCAAAGATTGTTTAGCTTGCTTCTTTAGCAAGACAATAAATTGTGCCCTTGTTATAAAATGAAATGCCGCCAGTAATTTTGTCTCTGTTTACATGCACTGCATTCTGGGAAATCGGCTGTGATATGCCACACGTGTGCACGCTGCATGTGATGCAGTGTCATATCAATAGTATCCTGAGCAGGGTAAACGTGCAGCGGCCATATTTCTGCTGTTTCTGTACTTTTCCTACAGGAAACGATAACAATACAAGGATCTCTTTTTTTATTTTGAACACAAGGATCTCATCTGGAGATTAAATAATCACCTGCGTGCTGAACAGAGGTGTAAAATCCAGGGTTCAGAAAGTAAAAGTCCTCCCCAGTATTTTGTTCCAATCACCTGGATTTGTTAATTTGCACAATTCTTCAGCCAGGTGGTAGAACTAATTAGTGAAATCAGCTGGCTGAGTTCATGAGTGGAAGAAACACGTAGCAGGACTTCTACTTTCTGACCCCTGGATTTTACACCCCTGGTGCTGAACCATATTATTATTTTATTAGACCATAATAAAATCCACACAAAGTCATTTTCAACTCAGAAAGATGCAATTTCACTCATAAATATAACTGCAAGCGGGGACTACAGGGGCTAAGCACTGATAGCCACAATGAAGCTAATAGCCACATTGTATTACATTTGAGCATTTAGCAGACACTGACATTTAGCAGACTTACACAGGATTACATTTCTACAGTGATAAGGGGGAAACTCGCCTCAACCACCACCATTGTGTAGCACCCACCTGGGTGATGCACAGCAGGACCACACTTAGCTTCAGCCATACGGCAGGAGCAGAGTACATGGTGGTCTGGCTGCTGACAATATCCACACATATGCTGTATAAGCTCCTAATGAAGGCATTGGCCAAGTAACAGTGATGCAAAATTGAGTCAGTAAAATAAACGTCAATTGCAGATATGTGTAGCAAGTTTCGGATCTCTGCCACGTGTAGTATTTCGGCTAAGTGCAATGTTTAGAGAGGCACCAAAGGCCATGTTTGCAATGATCAATGCCGTCTTTGGTGTGTGTACAAACATTTGAAACCTGTGGTGTTTGGACCCCTGATAATAAAACCCACTACTTAAAACCTGGCCCCCAAATATCACACTGACAATGAAAAAAAGGATGAATTGCTCTGGCTTAATGAATCCAGAAATGTGTGAGGTAATCACAGGTTGTGCCTTTTTAAAAATGTATTAAATGGTCTTAATCTATTCATCCATGTCCATCCATTAGCAATATATTAGCTATATCACAGCGTAAACTGCAAGATGGCACTGCGATATTACAGAAAGCATAGAGATTAATGCGAAAGATTTATACTGCAAACTCTGTTTGGTCAAACTCCAAATGTATCAGCTTTTGGGAAGCCTAGTTTTAGTAAAAATATATCTAATGCTTACGCAGTGAAGGCCAGGGGATTTATTAATGGAGACGGAAGTGTTCCACAGATTTGCAGATTTTTTAATAGCTCACCAGCACCAATTATGAGTATAATATTTTAATGGCAATTATCAATGACTGACAGTGCACAATACAGAAAAAAACCTATTCCTATGACTGACAACACACTAAGCCAATAAGAGTAATATAATAATAGCTTAACGTGTATATACTGTATGTGTACATTTGGAATGTCCAATTCAGAATGTCTCTGCCCACAACAAAAGAAGACAATTGTACCTACTTGAATCCCATGATTGGTGCTGGCGTACTGTCTGTATCCACAGATATTCTTTCATCTCTCTTTTATACAACGTCTCCTGCTAAATAAATGAATGTAGGTCATTTACCGTACCTACATCCACATGTAAGAGTATGCTGTTCTCCTTTTCTCATCCATAAAATTAAAAAACACAGGGCCAAGTTACATTAAATAATTTAGGAAAGATTGGATAGCATTGCTTTGGAATAGAGCTAGTTTAATTGCCTACGATAGGCAATATTGTTCTAATATTGTTCAATATTTTTAAAGGCAGGCGTAGTTTTTTGCAAATTGGAATTAATGACTTACAGACTTTGTAGGCTATGCGTGAGTAACTTGGCCTTTTTATTTTTTTTACGTTGAAAATGTGTTTTTGTCGCGATTGGTATTATACTGCCTCGATTACAATCGCCAGGCACTTCTCCGCTGTTGAGAGACTCCGGTTCTAAACTTGCTTTTCAAAGATCCTTTTGGCCAGCCTTATTTAATTTTTAACCTTTAATGATAATGACTCGGATACAGAGCCTGATGGGGATTCAGTATGGGGCGGGGATTGGGGGGTGACGACTGTGGGCCAACCCAGGATCGCCTCCGTTGTGCCGACACCAACATCCTTCACACACAACAGACAGAGACCGAATTATTACCCAGATGGTGGTGTTTGTCTCTGACGAAGTCCCAAAACACAGAAGAGTATAAGCAATATAATAATGACACAAACTGCATAAATATAACAGCTTCGTACAGAGAGGCAATCAGAGGGTTGTATACAGGCCTTGATATCTGTATCATATACTGTATGGCTACTTTATGTTGAGTCATGAATACACTTTGCACCTCCCAAAAAAGGAATTCTCAAGAAAAAAAAAAAAAAAAAACTCGTTTTTCTACGAATAATTTAGTCATGTGGGTGACATTGCATTTTCTGTCAAATGCATGCAACAACTTCTCATGCTGTTATTTAAAAAATGTATTCTATTAATATAATTTATATACTATGTAAATATTAAAATATCTTACCACAAACAGGTTTATCTAAATGGTTATTAGTCCTGATCCTGGAAGTATTTATTAATTCCTAGAATTCATACCAAAGTCTTTAAAGTTAAAATACTGAAATTGACGTCTGTAATTCAACATTAAATCAACGTATGTATGCAACAAGTAGACTGTGACTGTGAATTAGGGAGTGTGCAGTTGAAGTGTGTACATTGTCCATCAAGCTGTATATCTGAACTTAAATTAAAATACAGTTTAGCCCCCTGACCTAGTGGCTTTTAAAATATTATCCACTGTGTTGTGTGTGAAGAATCCCCTCTCTGCAGGCATCTACTAGACAGTCTAATACAGGAACTCTGGTCTGGATCTTAGATGGAACTTACTCTCACAAATACTTCTTAATCGTTTATTTCTTTCTTTTAAGTCCGTATGACTTGGCTCTGGTTTATCGTTAACAGTTTCATTATCAAAAAGCCACAGAACTGCAATGTGTGAGCTGGAGTAGCTGGGAGGCACGGAGCCATGATAACGCGTCGCGTGGCAGTAAGGCAAGAAAGAAAGAGAGACTTTATGTTGGGGGCGGGGCCTACGCGTCAGATTTCGTCACAAATGACGAGGATCTGTTTCAAGGATCTCCAAAAAAACGGGATGCACTAAAACGCTCCAATGCTATTGAGACAAAACTGCGGAAAATCGAGGAGAGTAAAAAAAAAAAATGAGTGGTTAGTTTTGAGAAAACAAGTATTTTCATCGTAACCGACAACCAACAGCATGATAACGTAGCATTGCTTTTCTCTTGTGAAAAGCGGAAAGAAGGAAAAAAGGAAAGTTTGTGTTAACTGAAGTATGGCGCGAGAGTTTAGAGAGCCTGGAGCGGTGGAGTGTTCTAAAGTGAAGAAGAGGAGCAAAAAGAAAAACAGGAAAGAAAATAAAACCAGGACTGTGTATACAAATTTATTATACGACCATACCAAAGTACAGGACAACCCAAACAGACATTACGCGAACAATAAGATTAAAACCACGAAGTATACCTTGCTCTCCTTTCTGCCGAAGAACCTTTTCGAGCAGTTCCATCGATTTGCCAACGTGTATTTCGTTTTCATCGCTTTATTAAACTTTGTTCCTGTTGTGAATGCTTTTCAGCCCGAGTTAGCGCTGGCTCCGGTGGTCTTTATACTGTCAGTTACCGCTATAAAGGACTTATGGGAAGATTACAGAAGACACCGTTCGGATAAAGAAATAAATCACATGGACTGTCTGGTCTTCTGCAGGTAGGCTATGGGTCCAGGTGTTACATTATGTCTTACAATACATGTAACGTTATTAGGAGCAATTTGCTTCGGTTCAGTTGCCGGTGTGGTGCCGATTTGATAAAAGTTTCGTTTCTTTTAGTTTCTCACTTGTTCTGTTACTTTTTGTGCGTTTGAGAACTTGTTGCCTTTGCGGTTAGCTTACCTTACTGTATAATGAATTTAATTTTGACGTAATAAAATGTTATCAGCCAGGTGGAAGAGCGGTGTAAACGTCAGCGCGATTTCCATCACTATTTTAAAGGTGAAACAAAGCTATGTTCCGCACTACACATTTTCAATGGCCGCTTCTCTCTGAACACTTCCCAGAGATCGCAAACTTCATTTCTGACATGGGTCCACGTTTTCTTGGGGAAGATCAGGCAAAGTAGTCACAGTCCCGTTTGGACTGGTTTTGTTGGTGTTCCGCTTCAGGCCTCTGGCACCGTCCTGCACGCTATTCACACTTCACTTCAATATGTTATTATTGTCATGTCAGTAGGCTATACGCAAATCAAGGGAAAGTAAGTTTTTTTTTGGTGGGGGGCGTTGTGCAGTGTCGCATCCTGTTCTCCGGAATATCACAAGTGAAATGACTCATGAACTGCTTTAGACTACACAAAATCAAACGGTATTCATTTGCAGACTTTCTCATACTAGGCTACCATTCTTGATTTAAGAATGTATTACCTTAATTTTAAATATGCAACATTTTGGTCAATGAAAACAATCTAATCCAACCCAAAATGGAAAGAACATCACCAAAATAAACTCACCTCGGTTCTAAATGTAACTCAAGTGTACAAACAGTATGTATGCTGCAGTGCACAGAGATGGTAAGTGTATGTTCCACAACAGGATCAATGTTTTGGAATTGCACAAAGATAAAGGTCCTGAATAGGCTTTGGTTACATGTTTAAATAATCGTTTGTTTCTGACACAATGTTTGAATTTTCTTTGCTCCTAAATATGTATAACTATGTTATGTTCAGTTTCAGTATATTGGGTTTTTAGTGTTTAGTTTATTACATTTTTTGTATTGTCCGCTAGTTTCTTGACGGCAGTCGTTTTCATAGTTTAGAGCAGGGGTGTCAAACTCCAGTCCTGGAGGGCCGCAGTGTCACAGGTATTTGTGGTTTCCTTTCAATCAGCACCCAGTTAAAGCATTGAGAACAAGGTGTGTGGACTTCTTAGCCAATTAGTGACTTAAATTAATCACTTGTGCTTAAACGCACCAAAAACCAGCAGACACTGCGGCCCTCCAGGACCGGATCTTGACACCCCTGGTTTAGAGCATGGATATTCAAATCTGGACGTTGAATCCAGAACCGGCCCTGGTTTTCTTTTTCCCCAGGCAATTAACTGAACAATTAGTGCTACTGATTGGCTAGACTGTCAATCAGTAAAGGGAGGGTGGAAAACCAGCACTTCTCACACCTCGATGACCATGATTTGAATAGCAGGGGTTTAGAACCACAACCTTTAGTTGACTGGAAGGCTGGCTCAGTCGCATTTAGTTTCCCAGTCCTCAGGTTTCGGGACAAGTGCTTCTCTCCTTCCTCTGTGATATCTCGGGAGAAGGACCTTCTTTTCAACTTCATTCCGTCCGTGTGTGCAGTGATTCTGTCTATTTTATCACACATTGGTGCAGTGTTGCACATTACTACCCAGAGGCGGAAATCCAGGGGACATAAAGTAAAAATCCTCCCCAGTATTTTGCTCCAATCACCTGAATTTGCTAATTAACATAATTCTTCACAGAGGAGGAAGAACTAAGTAGTGAAATCAGCTGGCAGAATCTATGGGTGCAAGAAACACATGGTAGGATCTTTACTTTATGCCCCCTGGATTTCCACCTCTGTTACTACCCAGCTATAGCAAGTTAGCAACGCATCTCATACCTGTAGTATACTAAAGGT
The DNA here is from genome assembly GCA_029718625.1 of Synaphobranchus kaupii. Lineage (NCBI taxonomy): Eukaryota > Metazoa > Chordata > Actinopteri > Anguilliformes > Synaphobranchidae > Synaphobranchus > Synaphobranchus kaupii. The sequence continues at coordinate 66,056,912 of CM056384.1, read as the reverse complement.
GAGTCATCTCCCTAATTATGCATATTTTATCTGACAATGTGAACTCCACATATTGAAGTTCACACTACTGTGTTGTGACCCACATGCCAGCTCTGCATAATGGTGTTTTCACTGTACAGTATTTCAGGCTAGCAGTCTCGCTTCTGGTAACACTAAGTGAGATTTTTAAACTTCTCTCAGCTCAATGTAAATACCTCTAAAGCAGGCTGCCTGGTGGTTTCACTTACTGTTTTGCGTGGAGAAGAAAATGGTCATGAACCTTAAAACTTGACTCAAGGCTCGCTACGTTCAAAACCGGACATCTCATTGCTTGGTTTTATTTATCCTTTATTTTTACAGGTAGTCTTTTTGAGATCAAGATCTCTTTTCTTGAGACACCTGCACACAAATAAAAACATGTATAAAATTTTAGAGAAACGGTACAATTCAGTCACACATTCAGTAGTCAAACAGCATGCAGGGATATATAAAAGCAAACAAGTACACACAACATTAAGTGCACACAACATTAAGACAATCCATGTGTACGACTTAAAAATCTACTCAGGGAACAAGAGATCTTCATTTCAAAGTTTTTGTTGCAATTCTTCGAGCAATTTTGTGACCAAGAACAGTTTTTCACAGAGGGAAACATCTTATAGGTCGCTGAAATTTTCTGTTTTGAGCGGTGTTCTAGTGCCATTCTGAGTCTGGTATCTTTGAATGTTTCTATTTTTTAGCAGATATGAAACTCAAACCTATGTTGTATCGTGAATATTGGCACAACAAGAGGGTTGGCAACGCACCTCACACCTTGCACGCCCAGCAGAAACCCCTCGCCATGCCAACATTCATGATGAAACACAGATTTAATTCCATATCGTATATGAAATTCTGGGAATCGCACTTCCAAACATTAAAAGCTGCATTCCAGGGTTGTTTTGGCAGTTTATTTTACGTCGTGCTCCATATGTGTTGTGCGAGGGTTATTTCATTTGATTGCACTCGCACTTGTTCACCCCTTTAATTCTCAGCGTGTATATGTTGTAGCGGTGAGGAAGAGGAAGGAAGAGAATTGTAGCGGGACATTCCACTTCACCAAGGGAGATTGTACCGCTCCAGCACGGCCTCCCTCCATACCTGTGGGAGTCCACGGTTACATTCCCAAATATAATTAATCTTTGATGTATTTGTTTATTTGACAGGGTGAAATGCACATTAATAACATTTCTGTTAATGCGCCAGCCAGGGAGGGTGATTTTCATCTGTAGTCCCCGGGCTACATGTGTTTGGACTGTGGGAGGAAACCCACGTGTGCGCGGGGAGAACATGCAAACTCCACTTAGAGAGAGGATCCGGGCCGGCTTTGAGTCGAACCTAGAACCTCCTTCGTGCTAACCACTGCGCCTTCGTGCTAACCACTGCGCCTTCGTGCTAACCACTGCGCCACCGTGCCGCGCAGGAAGTCAGAGCTCACTACACTGCCGTTGGGATTCAAATGTAGCTGAATGTCAGAATTCGTAATGCAATTCATACTTATATTTGTGTCAACATAGGTACTGTTTCTACCTCTAGATTGCAAGCCAGCTAGCTGTGATAAATTGCGAAGTTCATTCTAGCCAGCACTGCCAGCCTTGCTTGTCTGTGTGAGCTCTGTGCTAGCTAGCCAGCTTGTCTGTGTGAGCTCTGTGCTAGCTAGCCAGCTTGTCTGTGTGAGCTCTGTGCTAGCTAGCCAGCTTGTCTGTGTGAGCTCGGTGCTAGCTAGCCAGCTTGTCTGTGTGAGCTCGGTGCTAGCTAGCCAGCTTGTCTGTGTGAGCTCGGTGCTAGCTAGCCAGCTTGTAATAGCAGAGACTCTGTTCTATTGGGTGTTTGTTGTTCTATGAGGGCTGAGAAAATGCCCTTATTCACCTGTCAAAGGCCCACTGAATGCTGCATTCCCCAGGTGTGTAGTCAGGAATGTGTGCCCACTGCTCTTGCAGGAGAGAGAGACGGAACGTTGAGAAGGACAGGTGTGTAGTCAGGAATGTGTGCCCACTGCTCTTGCAGGAGAGAGAGACGATACGTTGAGAAGGACAGGTGTGTAGTCAGGAATGTGTGCCCACTGCTCTTGCAGGAGAGAGAGACGGAACGTTGAGAAGGACAGGTGTGTAGTCAGGAATGTGCTCACTGCTCTTGCAGGAGAGAGAGTTAAGAAGGACAGGTGTGTAGTCAGGAATGTGTGCTCACTGCTCTTGCAGGAGAGAGAGACGGAACGTTGAGAAGGACAGGTGTGTAGTCAGGAATGTGTGCCCACTGCTCTTGCAGGAGAGAGAGACGGAATGTTGAGAAGGACAGGTGTGTAGTCAGGAATGTGCTCACTGCTCTTGCAGGAGAGAGAGTTGAGAAGGACAGGTGTGTAGTCAGGAATGTGTGCTCACTGCTCTTGCAGGAGAGAGAGACGGAACGTTGAGAAGGACAGGTGTGTAGTCAGGAATGTGTGCTCACTGCTCTTGCCGGACAGAGAGACGGAACGTTGAGAAGTACAGGTGTGTAGTCAGGAATGTGTGCTCACTGCTCTTGCAGGAGAGAGAGACGGTACGTTGAGAAGGACAGGTGTCTAGTCAGGAATGTGTGCTCACTGCTCTTGCCGGAGAGAGAGACGGTACGTTGAGAAGTACAGGTGTGTAGTCAGGAATGTGTGCTCACTGCTCTTGCAGGAGACAGAGACGGTATGTTGAGAAGTACTGGAAAGAGGTTCACGTCGGAGACTTCATTCGGCTTCGATGCAACGAGATCCTCCCTGCCGATGTCCTGCTGCTGAGCTCAAGCGACCCTGATCACCTGTGCCACATCGAGACGGCCACACTGGACGGAGAGACCAACCTGAAGCAGAGACAGGTGGTGCGCAGCTTCATTGACCAGGTAAGGCCAAGGTGTTAACAATATGCTGGTGCTAGCTTCCAATTACGTTGGTTTTTTTTTGTTTCCTGCAGCAAGAAATCAATGATTAATATCTCCAGCTACATGTCTGCAGGTGCCATACTTTTTCTTGTCATAATACTGTGTGTGTGTGTGTGTGTGTGTGTGTGTGTGTGTGTGTGTGTGTGTGTGTATATATATATATATATATATATATATACACTACATGGCCAAAAGTATGTGGACACCTGTTCATCCAACCATTTCTGTATGGACCTCTATTTGTGCACGGGGGCATTGTCATTCTGAAACAGGAAAGGGCCTTCCCCAAACTGTTGACACAAAGTTGGAAACCCAGAGTCGTCTAGAATGTCATTGTATGCTGCAGTGTTAAGATTTGCCTTGACTGGAACTAAGGAGCCTAGCCTGAACCATGATAAACAGCCCCAGACCAAGGGGTGTCCACATAGTTTTGGTCATATAGTGTATATATATATATATATATATATATATATATACTGTATATATATATATATATATATATATATATTACACTACCGTTCAAAAGTTTGGAATCACTAAGGAATTTTTTTTAAACGTTTTTGGAAAAAAATCGATACTTTTATTCACCAAGGTGACATTAAATTGATCAAAAAGTACAGTCACGACATTAATAATGTTACAAATTTCAGTTTTTTAATTCAATCTGAAATAACTGCTTTTTTAATTCAATCTTTACATATTACATTACATTACAATCATTTGGCAGACGCTTTTATCCAAAGCGACGTACAATAAGTGCATATTGAAGGTCATTGACGCGACTACAAAGCAAATCCAACAAAGCACAACTTTCTCACAGCGTAGGAGCTATCCCTAGTAATGAACATGAGTAGTACACACAGTCATCGATACATTCAGAATTAAAAATAACCAAAAATACAAGTAAATAGAAAACAAGCAAAAAAAAAACAGGAAGCGAGTACTATAGAATGGCCCTATATAGGTAGTTTAGTCGAGGTGGAGTCTGAAAAAGTGCGTTTTCAGACCACGACGAAAAACACAGTGTTTGAGCTGACCGCAGCGGAGTGGGGAGCTAGGGTGGAAAAGCTCCGCAGTCGGGACGAGTGGGAGCCGTTAACACGGAGGGGGGGAAGTGCAAGTCGCCCTGCAGCAGCAGAGCGAAGTGGTCGAGCAGGAGCGTAGTGCTGGATTAAGTCCTGGAGGTAGGAGGGGCCTGACCTTTTGACTGCAGTGTAGGCCAGGGTCAGAACTTTGAACCTGATCCTGGCCATGACCGGCAGCCAGTGGAGTGACCTCAGCAGGGGGGTGACGTGCGAGAACTTCGGGAGGTTGAACACAAGCCGAGCAGCTGCGTTCTGGACCAGTTGTAGGGGCAGAATGGCGCAGGCTGGTAGGCATATGATTGCAAAGCCCCATTTTCAGCAGCCATTACTCCAGTGTACTAACAAACACGCTGTGTTCCCTCATCCTTAGGTAATCATGCTAACGTGCTAATTTGGTACTAGAGAAACCATTCCCATTATATTAAGTGAGGCTGAAAACAATTGTGCTGTTTAATGAAGCTATAAAATGCCTTTCTTTGAGTTGTAGTTTAATTAAGTATGAATAGAATGAAATAGAAATAGTAGTTTGTAAGTACATTTACATATATGTTTGCATGTATATGCAACATTAAATGTTCTGATGCAAAGTCTAGAATTCTATTCAAATAAAAATTTTATTTGTTTTAGGATGGCGAGTTTGACCCCTCTCAATACAACAGCATCATCGAGTGTGAGAAGCCAAACAATGACTTGAACAGGTTTCGAGGTTACATGTAAGTACATTTACATTTATGCGTGTGTGTGTGTGTGTGTGTGTGTGTGTGTGTGTGTGTGTGTGTGTGTGTGTGTGTTTGTGTGTGTGTTTTTCTGCTAATGATCAGTATGCTTTGATGAGAGGTTGTGCTTTCACGCCTACATTTTTAACTTTGAATAAAGGGTTTCACTCCGACACAATGCCTTCAGTGGAGTGAAAATGACTGGAATTACATTGCACTTCAATCGTTGTAATTATATTGTATGCTTACATTGTAAATATGTATTATACATATTTATAATCATATTTGCATCATAATTATTTTTATTTCCAGATAACCTTTTTATTTCTGATAACCTCAACCGCAATACATATATATTTGGTTATTGGAAGCCAAGTATATATGCGTGAATATACAAACCCCAATTCCAAAAAAGTTGGGACAGTATGTAAATGCACATAAAAGCAGTGATTTGTAAATTCTCTTTTACATATTTTTAATTGAAAACTATAAAAGATATTTAATGTTGTACCTTTATTTGTAAATATACGCTAATTCCGAATTTGATGTCTGCAACACGTTCCAAAAATGTTGGGAGGGGCAAAAAAAATGACTGGGAAGTTCAAAAAACACCTGTTTGGAACATTCCACAGATGAAACGTGATGCTATCATGACTGGGTATAAAAGGATATCTAAAGACTCTGTTATTTTCAGGTACTCTTACCACGGTACTATAACCTCTCTTCATTTGAACCATTCAAGTGATCCATCCATATCTACTGCATATCTGGCAGCAGAGTGATGGTCTGAAGCTCGTTTGATACCGCAGACCCTTGATGACCTACAGCCATTTAGCCATCCATTGGTTCCATACTATTCCTTTGTAATTTACATCTTAATTTAGTCCCAACCCCCAATTCCCATCAGTAAAGCATTAAATATCTTTTCTTTGTACTGTTTTCAATTAAATATATGTAAAAGAGCACCAACTTTTTTGGAATTGGGGTTTGTATATAAATTGGTCAATTATCACTTTCCAAATGAAGTTACTACCAGATAATTGTTAATGTTCTTTTCTTTGTTAAGTGCATTTGGTTCTATATTAGATTAGAATGTATGTTTCTGACATCTTGTGAGTTTTACAAACGCTTTGCTAAGTAAGCCCTACCTGGGTACTACATGCTAACATGATACCAACGTGCTACAGAGTTCAGGACTCTTAACTCTTCATGGGTATTGGAAAATCTGCAAACTGATTGGTGAAATGTAACATGGCAGTCTGGACCTGATTGGTCGGTGTAATTAGACCGTACTGGAACCTGATTGGTCAGACCTTGATTAGTGTGTAAGGGAATTTTTTTTCAAAAATTTTCTAACATTGTTTAACATTAAAATATTAAATGTTGTAGTCACAATATTATAGTTGCAATGTAATCATGGAACTAAATTTCTTCCGGTTACTTATTTCTCAGTGGTGTAAGCATTGTTTTTGCAATGCAACACATAGATAAGTAAGTATAAATGAACATTTTCTTTTAGGCAACCCTACAACTGTTTTTGGTTTTTCAAATTCTATGTTATAAATCACATGTTATTAATTGAACAGTCATCAGTCATTTTACCGGGCATTTGTATCCAGTATGGCAAGAAAAACGACGTGCCAAAGTCCTTTCTTGATTGCTTTTGAATCAGATTTTGTCTTTAAATGTATCCACCTTTTTTTGAGGTACAGGTATAATGAGCCCATTCTAGTGCATCCCATATGATGATTGAAAGGCTAGGGTGGTCAGCCAACAGGAATCTAAATGACTGATATTTATACAGGGAGTCCAGGGATCACAGATGTTGGTTCCTCACACTGGCTTACTGTTGCTAGGTTACAGAACGGCGTTATGTGTGGGTGAATGCAGAGGGCTTCAGGATGTGTTGTATTTACTGTATGAAGTGGGCCCGGGCCTAATTAAGCACAAATAAATACATTATTAGTATTAATAATAATAATAATAATAATAATAATAATAATAATAATAATAATAATAATCAAATATGTGAATATGGAAAAGTTAAAATTTAGAAAGTTAAAATGGCTATACATACATTGCTTTGTATGATTTAAAGGGTTGCGTGCTGTGGAAAACGCTGGAATGTGCATAACAAATGCTAATGGCCAAAACGGAGGTCGCTTCTACTTCAGGGAGCACGGCTCGCCCGCGGTTTCCTGCCAAACACACGGACTGCGTTAGGCCACACCTGAGACCGGCGAAGATTTCACCGCCCGTTTAACTAATGTCACTGTGATCCACCTTTCAGCAAAGCGAGTCGGGTTGTGTGTTTCTGCAGTGAACCCTGGAAGCCGATAGCTTTTCTGAATTTCCCCGGTGGCCCCTGGTTCGTCGGAGTTGGAATCTAAAAGCTTTCACAGATTTCTCGAGCTGTGTGTGTTAGTTTAAGGCTCAGTCTGGCGTTCGGTGTTGTTTCTGTTGCCTTTGTTCAAGTAAGTATCCAAAGCAATGGCGTGCAATTGAGTAATTCTGTACCATGCCGTACTGTGCTAGCACCAGCTGCTGCTGTACGGGACTGTGGGAGCAGAACTGATTGCACTACTGTGCCGGTTGCATTACTGTGGACGATCTGTATCGGTCTGCTCTTCTCAAATAGAGGCTGTGGGAAGAGTTCAGTCATAATTAGACATACAGAGAATAACAAATTAATTAAAGGACAGCCATGCACAAATGCTGTGCAAGTACTCCCAGCGCTTTAAAACGGTGTAAAACATGGCTAACATGGTCACCACCAGCCGCTTTGTGAAGAAGGTCACTTTAGTCTTGCAGGGTGTTATTAAATTTGTAATGCATGTTTTATGTGTCGGGGGGGGGATACAGGGGATACAGGGGATACACCGCCCACTCTAACTTGCACGGCTCAGTGTCCCCATTTAAAAAAAATAAAATTTTTAAAAGGGTACCTGCCATAGACTGTCGAAAAAATATGGACAAAGTGACTGACGTCACCCATTGGCTTTCCGTGGGCTTGAGAAAAGCGTTTTGAAGCTGTGGAAGTGCTGCCAAATTGTACAAAATTTTGAGCCAGGGACCACGCAGTAGGGAGCAGGGGGGCCCTTATATGGTCATTGCGTCCGGGCCGGATCCGGTTCGTCCACTAAGCACCTCAGATACGAGTGACGTGCAGTGACTAGGAAGTGCCGCGTACTCTCTTGGATTGGTCCAAAAAAATATTGTACTATTGTCCAAACGACACGATCACTTAACAAATTGGCACATGGGAATTCATTAGACGAAGAAAAAGCACCTATTGTGACTACATATTCTTGTAGGAAAAATGCATTGACTTGCATTGGTATCATGACTTACACTGAAACAGGTGGCTGAAAGACATAGACTGGAGCCAACTGCACTGGCCCCAGAGAGCAACCTTTTATTGGGTTTTTTCCCCCCCCCCAATCATTGCCAACTATAAATACTTGATGCACTACTTCAAGCTCACTCCAATATTCAAATGGCACGGTAAATTTGGCACTAACTGCGATTTAATATGAATCACAAGTTATCTGGTCAAGTTATGGAGTGGAATGTGTACTTCAGTAATTCAGAAGGAAATCTAATTAATTTTATAATTCAGCATGACCTGCATTCAGAGAAACGAAAATGTTTAGCCAGGTTTGCTGAAGGATGAGAGAGTGTATTATTGTTGAATATGAATGCATGTTTACGCTGATGTGTTGAATGTTTGGCAGAGTTCATGGGAACGGCAGAAGGGACGGTCTGTATAAAGATAACCTGCTGCTCAGGGGCTGCACTGTTAGAAACACAGAGGAAGCTGTGGGAATCGTCATTTATGCAGGTAGGAGGTTATGCGTGTGCACACACATGCATGCATACTTACATACATGCATACATACATACATATATACATGCTTGCACGCATACATGCATAATTGCATGCATGCATACACACGCATGCATACATACATACATACATGCACGCACGCATATTTGCATGCGTACATACACACATGCACACACACATACATACGTACATACATGCATACATACATGTATACATGCATACTTGCATGCATACATACGCACACACATGGATGCATACTTGCATTGCCTACATACACACACGCACACATGCATGCATACTTGCATACATACACGCATGCACACCTGCATGCATACATACACACACACACACACACACACACACACACACACATACTTGCATACACACACACACACACACACACACACACGTACACGCGCATGCACACACATGCACCATGCATACATACACATGCACAGACACATACGTACATGCATACTTGCATACATACACACACGCATACTTACATGATGATTGCTGCTTCTTGGCAGAAGATAGCCATCTCCTTAATGATTATTATTTTTATTAGATGCTCTCTCGCGATCATGAGCACGTAAGTGACTCAGGAGCCCAGCCTTTGATTTGCAAGTTTTTTGGCAAATGTGACATTTCCTAGCAGGATTATGTGCTAGTTCTGGAGGGGAATCTTTGTGGACCTTCATGTGTCTCTTTAGCCCACCAACCGACTTGCAAACCTTACCACATACTGGACAAGCGCTACGATATAATCCAGAAGGCAGAGGGTCATTGTATGCAGCTTGATCCTGCCTATACTCATGTGCTCTTGTATGGCTTGCTAAGCCTGCTTCTCAGAGAAAGATGCGACTGCAGACATTACAAGCAAAACTAGGCTGAAGGTTCTCAGGAAATGAAGGTTGAAGGTTCTCTGAGGCAATCTGTTTGTGGTGTGTTTCAGGGCACGAGACGAAGGCTATGCTCAATAACAACGGGCCTCGATACAAGCGCAGCAAGCTGGAGAGGCAGATGAACGTGGACGTGTTCTGGTGTGTCATCATCCTGCTGATAATGTGCCTGTTCTCAGCCATAGGTACGCCACCCTGCCACTTATTACATTACATTTGGCAGACGCTTTTATCCAAAGCGACGTCCGATAAGTGTACATTGAAACAACTACAAACATGTCAGATAAAGTACAGTTCTGTCATAAAGTAGCACCTATCCATAGACATGAACATTGAGTGTAGTTCACACAGTAAGATATGGCTAAGCCTTAAGGCTAAAGTCAGAAAGCCTTGGTTAAGTGTTAAGGCTAAAGTTAGTAAGTTATGGCGAAGTCTTAGGCGAAGTCAGTAAGCTATGGCTAAGTCTTGAGGGTAAAGTCAGTAAGCTATGGCTAAGTCTTAAGGCTTAAGTCTTTAAGCTATGGCTAAGTCTTAAAGGCTTAGGGCGGCAGTGTAGTATAATGGGTAAGGAACTGGGCTTGTAACTGAAAGGTTGCAGGTTCAATTCCGAGGTAGGACACTGCCGTTGTCCCTTGAGCAAGGTACTTCACCTGCATTGCTTCAGTATATATCCAGCTGTATAAATGAATACTATGTAAAAAAAAAAAAATTGTGTACATCGCTCTGGATAAGAGCGTCTGCTAAATGCCTGTAATGTAATGTAATGTAAAGGGCAAGTTCGGAATTTTGGACGTAATATCTCATATCTTACCCGTGAACCTTGTCAATCGATGGAGACATTTTTCAGCTGATTCCATGCTGTGCTTCATATGGACGTCCAGCTATTGCTAATGCTAGCGCAACCTAATGGTATCAGTTAGCATCCACTACCAAACACACTTAAACACACTCCACGGTGCACCAAAAGCAAATAAAATACCACAACAGACTATCGGGGTGGATTTGAGTGTTTATACCATTATTGTGAAGTCAAACTATGGTTGAATCCTTTACTTTGTGCTATCGCCCTATGTTCTCTGTGTTAGAAGCCAATGCGTTGACTTGCAACAGAAGTATGTCCAAGAAATACCGTTATATCATTTTAGCTGCTACGTTAATTTTATTCCCATCAAGAATATTGCAACTGGACACATCTGAGTTATTGTAGTATGTGTGTTATTTAAAAAAAAAAAAAAGAATCCTCTTTCACAAATAAAAATAATTTTCAGTGAAAGTGAGGACTTGGTATACAGTTGGTCACCGCACCTGCTGCTTGTGTAGGCTCATTTCTGGGACACTGTTTCTCAGGTCACGGACTGTGGATGTTCCAGTACGGAGATCAGCGGCCGGCCTTTGATGTGCTCAGCCCGGAAGGAAATGAGATGTCTCCTGCTTTGTCAGCGATTTACCTGTTCCTCACCATGATCATTGTGTTCCAGGTATACCCCGATACCTTATACTGAGAACACAATACCTGTTCTTCACCATGATCATTGTGTTCCAGGTATACCCCGATACCTTGTACTGAGAACACAGTACCTGAGTCACATGGTATATGGAATGTTTTCAGAGCGTGACTTAATCTCTGGTGTTTTTACAGCTGTCTTCTTTGTGTGAAGTGATTCATTCTTTTGGTATCAAAACCCAGAATGGCTGTTGTTAATCCTTCACGTTTCAGGTTTTTTATTATTTTTTATTTTTTAAGCTCATAAAATCTTTTATTCTCTGCCTGTTTTCTTCCCTGGCCTGACTCTAAGCTAGTGCTGGCTGTGACTTTTATCATTTTCCATACCATCCTAGCCACACCTCTCTAGTTTGCATTTTGTAGACCACCAGTTTTTTAAAAATAATGTTAAAAATAAAAATTTCCATATTGATTAGCTATGAGTCCTATGACCTATGGACATTCTCCCGATTGATATCCTTTCAGTGGACCATTCACTACTGGATAAAATCTAGATTAGCTTTGACCTATGGACAGTCTCAACTTTGACTTGTATGTAGGCAACCACTAAATTAATTCCCACTGGCCTGTTCCCCCAGGCAGGGAAAGGCAATTCTCTGGATGAGTTGCGTGGATTTAACCTGGTAATGAGTGTTTATCTGAGCTAGAATGGTATGGAGGAAACGGATGGACTCTGAGCCGAGTAGCAGCTAAGAGCTTGATCCTCATTGTGATTTATATTTTCTCTCTTATCGCTGTCAGGTTCTGATCCCCATCTCCCTCTTCGTCTCCATGGAGATCGTTAAAATCTGCCAAGTTTATTTCATCCACCAAGACGCGGACCTGTACGATGAGGAGACGGACTCCCCGCTGCAGTGCCGGGCCCTTAACATCACAGAAGACCTGGGCCAGGTCCAGTACATCTTCTCCGACAAGACCGGCACGCTGACGGAGAACAAGATGGTGTTCCGCCGCTGCACCGTGGCGGGGGTGGAGTACTCGCACGACGCCAACGGTGAGAACGGCTCATACGCCGCTGCTAATTCCAGTGTAAATACACTCTCTGGATCTCTCCGCACTGGCTAACACAGGCTCTCAGTGTCTGCACGCCAGCTGTTACACAGCATATTACACACACACACACACACACACACACACACACACACACACACACACACACACACACACACACACACACACACACACACACACACACACACCTACACACACACACACACACACACACACACACACACACACACGCACACCTACACACACACACACACACACACACACACACACACACACACACCTACGCACACACACACACACACACAAATGTGTACTTTAAAAAAAAAAAATTTTTTTTAAAAATAATTTATATTCTTAGGACTTTTCAGCTTTATTGGACAGCACAGTGTAGCGAGACAGGAAGGGATCGAGAGAGAGGGAGACATGCGAGAAAAGGGTGTGTGGCCAGGCTACTCCACTGAGACACCCAACAATCTAACAAACCTCCCTGTGTTCCCCATGTGCTATAAAAACTGCTATGTATTGCTAATGCTAAGGCGCTTTTTACACCCATTTACAAGACCCGATGGTGCTTTCCTGCATTAATCTTTGTGTAGCCAGAAAAAGACGCAACAGATTTAATTTGGATGTATGTCTACGTGCAGAACTCGGCCTTAGGCAGATGGGTTTTAACTCCAGAGCCGATCAAAGAGCAGGAGGGTGTAGACATAGCAGTCTGAGCCAATCAAAAGGCGAGACTGTAGGTGCGCAGACAGTTTGGCCGCTCAGCCAGGCGGATATAGTGGAGTAGGAAACGGTGGGAATGTGTGGAGTGTGGAGTGTGGACTGTGGTGTGTGTGTGTGTGTGTGTGTGTGTGTGTGTGTGTGTGTGTGTGTGTGTGTGTGTGTGTGTGTGTGTGTGTGTGTGTGTGTGTGTGTGTGTGTGTGTGTGTGTGTGTGTGTGTGTGTGTGTGTGTGTGTGTGTGTGTGTGTGTGTGTGTGCGTACGCTTATGTGTGTGTGTGTGTGTGTGTGTGGCCCTAGCGAGGAGACTGGCTGCGTATCAGGAGATGGACTCTGAGGAGGAGGAGTGTGTGTCGGGGGGAACTCTGCCTCGCAGGGACAGCGGGGGAAGCCATCAGAGCGCCAGGGTGGTGCTGCGCTCACAGAGCACCAAATCCCACCGGCGCACGGGCAGCCGCGCCGAGGCCAAGAGAGCCAGCATCCTGTCCAAGCACACGGCCTTCAGCAGCCCTATGGTCAGTAACCCCTCCCACTCCCCCCCATGGTCAGTAACCCCTCCCACTCCCCCCCATGGTCAGTAACCCCTCCCACCCCCCTCCCATGGTCAGTAACCCCTCCCACCCCCCCCTCCCATGGTCAGTAGCCCCTCCCACTCCCCTCCCATGGTCAGTAACCCCTCCCACTCCCCCTCCCATGGTCAGTAACCCCTCCCACCCCCCCTCCCATGGTCAGTAACCCCTCCCACCCCCCCCTCCCATGGTCAGTAGCCCCTCCCACCCCCCCCTCCCATGGTCAGTAACCCCTCCCACCCCCCCCTCCCATGGTCAGTAACCCCTCCCACTCCCCCTCCCATGGTCAGTAACCCCTCCCCCCCTCTACCATGGTCAGTAACCCCTCCCCCCCTCCTCCCATTGGCAGTAACCCCTCCCCCCCCTCTACCATGGTCAGTAGCCCCTCCCACCCCCTCCCATGGTCAGTAGCCCCTCCCACCCCCCTCTACCATGGTCAGTAGCCCCTCCCACCCCCCTCTACCATGGTCAGTAGCCCCTCCCACCCCCCCTCCCATGGTCAGTAGCCCCTCCCACCCCCCCTCTACCATGGTCAGTAGCCCCTCCCACTCCCCCTCCCATGGTCAGTAACCCCTCCCACCCCCCCTCCCATGGTCAGTAACCCCTCCCCCCCCTCTACCATGGTCAGTAGCCCCTCCCACCCCCTCCCATGGTCAGTAGCCCCTCCCACCCCCCTCTACCATGGTCAGTAACCCCTCCCCCCCTCCTCCCATGGTCAGTAACCCCTCCCCCCCTCTACCATGGTCAGTAGCCCCTCCCACCCCCTCCCATGGTCAGTAGCCCCTCCCACCCCCCTCTACCATGGTCAGTAGCCCCTCCCACCCCCCTCTACCATGGTCAGTAGCCCCTCCCACCCCCCTCTACCATGGTCAGTAACCCCTCCCACCCCCCTCTACCATGGTCAGTAACCCCTCCCACTCCCCCCCATGGTCAGTAGCCCCTCCCACCCCCCCTCTACCATGGTCAGTAGCCCCTCCCACCCCCCTCTACCATGGTCAGTAACCCCTCCCACCCCCCTCCCATGGTCAGTAGCCCCTCCCACCCCCCCTCTACCATGGTCAGTACCCCCTCCCACCCCCCCCTCTACCATGGTCAGTAGCCCCTCCCACCCCCCTCTACCATGGTCAGTAACCCCTCCCACCCCCCTCTACCATGGTCAGTAACCCCTCCCACCCCCCCTCTACCATGGTCAGTACCCCTTGGTCAGAACACACACTGTTTTTGATTCTGTCACAGGAAACATGTTACATAACCGCTTTTTCCTGTGCCTTGTGCATTCAGCTGAATACGCCAGTCTGGTGCATGTGAAATCTCCATGGTGACGAATGCGCGGTTGGTTGGGTTGATTTTTAAACAGGAGAAGGACATCACTCCTGACCCTCAGCTCCTGGACAAGGTGAACGAGTGCAGCAGCCAGCCCTCCCGTGAGCTGTCTGACATCATGGAGTTCTTCATCGCGCTCACCATATGCAACACCGTGGTGGTGTCCTCCCCGAGTCATCCTCGACAGAAGGTAAGAGATCTGTGTACACATTGTAGGTGTGTGGGGTTTAGGTTGCACTTACGGGTGATTCGCAGTGTCTCCTCCAAGCAGTGACGAGCCAATGAGAGCTCGTTAATCATGGACAAGATCCATGCTAGATCCAAACTGAAACAACAAGTTTGTGTGACTCACAACATTTTTCTAAATGTGCAACTTTTTGTGCAACTGTGTTGCTCGGTAACGACTGTCCACTCCTGTGTGATCTGGTAGCAACTGTGACACGAGCGTGAACGAGAGGATTGCGCACTTTGACTAACCTTCATTTTTATTATCAAAATACTTTTTTTGGTCATTTAGCCCCTGATATTTGTCAGCGTTATTACTGAGCTCATTGTCCTCCTTGTGCCTCCTTGTGGTTTTCAGCTCTGTTCTCTCCTGATAGCAAATGTAACTGAATATTAAGCCCTTGGGGTGGGGGGCTGTACATATTTGAAAGTGGCTTTATTAGTGAACGGTGAGGATTCTGATTTGATTGAGTTATATGGAGCCGGTCATTTACAGAGTATGCAGCTACGCTGCTTTCCACTGCATCAGTTCAGGCAGATATGCTCATAGATTAAAAATTTAACAAGCAGATGATATGTTTATGGATTCAAAATGTAACAAGCAGATGGTATGTTTATAGATTAAAAATTTAACAAGCAAATGATATGTTTATAGATGTGAGTCTCCCCAGTGTATGAAACTAAACTTATTGTCTTGTTAGCAAGCTGATTTTTGTGACCGTTTTTATCAGCAATGTACTTGTGTATTAACCCTTTGAATGGTTTTTTGGAATGCTTTTTCAAAATTCTAAGTCAGTGTTCTAGAACCCCATTGCTTGCAGGTTGCCAGTAATGATTCGTTACATCAGCATTAGAATCAGGGCATGAAATTAACCTTTTCACCCACTGGCCAGAGTGGCTTGTGGATTCTAAAAATCACCAGCCATTTTCAACATTTTACCAGCCGCATTACTTTTTACAATATAACAGAACCTGGTGGGTTACTGGCCAGAGTGGCTACTAGAGTAAAACTCTTACCTGCCACAATCACAATTTTACCAGCTTTTGGCTGGTGGGAGGTGTTAATTTCACACCCTGACTATAATGTTCAGTTAAGAACATTTTAATCCCATATTTGTGATGTTACACCTTAAATAAGATTTAATTGGATTGATTTGTACCTGATTATCAGTGATTAGGACCTGATGAAAGAGCATTAATAAGATTTAATTAGATTGATTAGTACCTGATTATTAGTGATTAGTACCTGATTATCAGTGATTAGTACCTGATTATCAGTGATTAGTACCTGATTATCAGTGATTAGTAGCTGATGGTGGTGTTTCCCGAAGGTGCGGATGAGGTTTGAGCTGAAGTCTCCGGTAAAGACCATCGAGGACTTCATCAAGCGCTTCACCCCCAGCCGCCTCACGTCCGGTTCCAACAGCAGCAGCTCGTCCAGCCTGGCCGCCAACCGCTCGGCGCAGAAGCACAGCTCCGGCGGCCTGCCCTCTCCCTGCGCAGACAGCTCCCTCCTCAGGCTGGAGGAGGAACAGCACCCCGCCCGGCAGGTGGACCTGCAGAGCGCCTTTAGCCCCGCGCCGCCCGACGCGGCCGACCAGCCGGCGGGGGCCGAGGAGGGCGAGCTGCGCTACGAGGCCGAGTCGCCCGACGAAGCCGCCCTGGTCTACGCCGCCCGGGCCTACAAGTGCTCCCTGGTGGGTCGTCTCCCGGATCAGGTGACCGTGGAGCTGTCGCACCTGGGGAGGCTGCACTTCGAGCTCCTGCACACGCTCAGCTTCGACTCCACCAGGAAGCGCATGTCCGTGGTGGTCAGACACCCGCTGACCAATCGGATCACGGTCTACACCAAAGGGGCCGACTCCACGGTCATGGACTTGATCAGAACCCCGTCCTCCGGTAAGCGCACAACGGCGAGGCGCGTCAAGTCAAACCGCTTAGATAGGACTCGGTCTGTGATGTCAGGTCGTATCTATGACACTGCAATGAGGTGAGTGATGTCAAAGAGTTTAACTATGACACGGTGTGTGTGTGTGTGTGGGCGGGGGGGGTGCTTTTATTGCACTGCACAGTGTAGAGAGACGTGCAACAAAAGGCTGGATTCAAACCACCAAAGTCACGGCTCGCAATGAGCATGTGGATGGCGCTCTTGCAGGTGTATGATATTCTTGTTAGCATACGTCAAACTGACCTGATTTTATACTCTGCTGTTAATTCCCTGTCCCCCTGCTATACTGGAACATTGCAATCGCAGTGCGTTTCGTCTTTCCTGTCTCCAGATAGAAAAGACACTCTCCACGTCTGCACACTCCACACTCTCCACATGTCTGCACACTCCACACTCTCCACATGTCTGCACACTCCACACTCTCCACATGTCTGCACACTCCACACTCTCCTCATGTCTGCACACTCCACACTCTCCATGTCTGCACACTCCACACTCTCCACATGTCTGCACACTCCACACTCTCCACATGTCTGCACACTCCACTTGTTAAGGGACAGGCTGCGGGTGTGGGAGACCTGTTGTGGCATGTTTCCAGGCTTTAGGTAGAATGTCTCTCAGGGCCGTTGTGTAACTGATTGTGGAAAGGAAGTAGCCCTGGAGACCACTTTGTTACGTCACCCTTTGACAGAGCTATTTGTCAATGAGAGGGCAGTGCGCTAAAGAGGTAGCACAGGCCTTTTTTTTGGATGTTTGTGCATCTTTATTGAGTGACTTCCACAGTGAAAGGTATAGCAGGGATGTCTGTGCAGAAGTCCAGTGCACTTTTTCCACAAAATCACCAAGTGTATGCTTTTAGATTCCAGTGTTTCCCCTAGAAAATAGTTTGGGGGCGGGGCACTCTGTTTTATTGGTGACCCAGGCCATGGGGGAAGGGGCCGGGGTGGGTGTTGTGTGGGTGGAGAGAGCTTCACAGTGGCCTTGGTACTCTCAGACAGGACCCAGTTTGACAGGGTGTTTATGCTGCCTGCATATTTGACAAAACATCCCTCCAAAAAACCCACACTTAACAAATTACAGAACGCTAATGAGCGTAAATATTTCTTTCTTTTGCTTACACTGAGATAAAGTTAAGCAATATTTGAACAGGGCACTGACGAGGATCAGCTCCAAATGGGCCGTCAGCAATTTGATCAGTTAGCCGAGATTAGCTCCAATTCCACCGACTAACTAAACGTAATGGAAAATATGAGAAATGACCCAGATAATGATGTTTGGACACTTAACAGATTCAACATCCTCCCGGTGAGCTGAATCCCACCCAGGAATATACTGGCAAAGGTGTCAAAACACATGTTTAGATAAGGCAGGAATTGCAGGAATCCTGCTGTGCGGAATACTTGAGGGCGCCAAGTCAAGGGCTGTGTCCGAATCGGCCCCCTTCCATACTGTTCAGTATGCTTGTTGAGTACACTGGATGAGAAAGTTGAGCGTGCAAACTTTTCTCTCAGTGTAGTGTACTTAAAACCCCCGGATGATATTGTTATTTCCGGGGTTTCCGGAGTATATTCGGGACTTTTCAGGAAGTGGGAAATGTATTTTTGTGCTTTTTCCCCTTTTCCTCCCCAGTTGGGAATTCTCAATCCTGCATGCGTGTTTGCGTGCGTGCGTGCGTGCGTGCGGGCGCCAGTGTGAGTGTGTGCGCGTGTATGCGGGTGTATCCTGATATTTAGTGTGATATGTGCAGTAAGGATAACAAGATGATGGAAAAAAATAAAATAAAAATTTTTACTTACTGGTGTTTTCTTTTGTTCCCTCACAGGTGACACCAAAAGTAAACGTGTGAGAAAAATTCTGTTTAAAACGCAGAATTTCCTCAACCTGTACGCTGCCAGCGGCCTCCGAACGCTCTGTATCGCCAAAAAGGTAAAAATGATTAAAAAGCTGGAAGGAAGGGAAATAGACTCTTGAGTGCTTTCGCTTGTACCAGTGTGTGCGGTCATGTGTCTCATCCCAGCCAATCACTACACCCGCTGATCTCACTAACTAACATGGCCTTCAACCAGGGAGGAGGGAACTAATTAGTGAAACAGCAGGATGCAGTGATTGGCTGGAATGAGAACCTGCGTACTCTCTGCCTTCCCTGGCGCTTGGTTGGTCAGCACTGGCATGGTCTCACAGGATAGGCCAGGGGCGGCGTCGGTAACGGACTGGAAGTCTGCAGCAATCCCACACAGCTGGCTTTGTCCCTGTAGGATGTAGGGTGGATTTATGTCTGTCAGGGTTCCACTGCACAAGCAGCCATTCGCTATGAGGAACTGGGCTTGTAACCCAAAGGTTGCAGGTTCAGTTCCCCGGTAGGGCACTGCCGTTGTACTGTAACTTTGAGCAGGGTACTTGAGCTGAAGTTGCTTCAGTATATATCCATCTGTGGAAACTGCTACTATGTAAAAATAATAATAATAAAAATGTCAAACATGGTGTAAGTCACTCTAGATAAGAACACCTGCTGACATGCCAGTGATGTAATTTAATGATTAATTCCACAGTCAATGATACTGGCTAGTAATTCATGCCTGTCTGTTTGTCATCCTCTAAAACTCACCGTATTTGTTTTTGCATTTCACATGTAATGCTTATTGCTTTATGAGTTAAAGACTCAGAAAACCCAATTCCAAAAAAGTTGGGATAGTAAGTAAAATGCACATAAAAGCAGAAAGCAGTGATTTAAAAATTTTCTTTTACATATATTTAATTCAAAACAGTACAAAGAAAAGATATTTAATGTTTTGCCTTATCAACTTTATTGATTTATAAATATACACTAATTCCAAATTTGATGCCTGCAACACGTTCCAAAAAAGTTGGGACGGGCAAAAAAATAAATAAATTGGGAAGTTAAAAAAACACCTGTTTGGAACATTCCACAGGTAAACAGGTGATGCTATCAAGCTGTAAATTACATGGGAATAGTATGGAACACATGGTTGGCTAAATAGCTGTAAGTCATCAAGGGTCTGGGGTATCAAATGAGCCTCAAACCATCACTCTGCTGCCAGAGTTGGGGGTGGGACTTTTTCGAACGTGTTGCAGGCATCAAATTCGGAATTAGCGTATATTTGCAAAAATCAATAAAGTTGATCAGGTAAAACATTAAATATCTTTGTACTGTTTTCAATTAAATATATGTAAAAGAGAATTTACAAATCACTGCTTTCTGCTTTTATGTGCATTTTACATACTGTCCCAATTTATTTTGGAATTTGGGTTTGTATATAATGGATAAAGGATGTGTACACTCACTGGGGTTTATCATATATGACGGATAAAGGATGTGTGCCTCTCTTAGACTCTGACTGAGGAGGAGTATGGCGGCTGGCTGGAAAGCCGTTTACAGGCAGAGACTGCCATTCACGGGCGAGAGGAGCTGCTCTTTCAATCTGCTGTACAACTGGAAACAAACCTTCATCTCTTAGGTAAGAACCATTCTTATCTGGACTGGACCCCAGTATTTCAGTCAATACACTTAAAATAATCTATAGAGAAACAAACTAAGACACTTTCACTCTGTTTTAAGCATAAATAAGTAAAATTCAGCAGGTGCTCAATAGCATTATAGTACTAGTACTTATAAGATAATTACAGGTTGCAAAGAGATGTACATGTTTAATATGAACATTAAGGTGTAATTTGTGTGTGTGTGTGTGTGTGTGTGTGTGTGTGTGTGTGTGTGTGTATATAGGGGCCACAGGGATTGAGGACCGCTTGCAGGACGGGGTACCAGAGACCATCGCCTCTCTGCGGAAGGCGGGGCTGCAGATTTGGGTCCTGACCGGGGACAAGCAGGAGACTGCCGTTAATATAGCTTATGCCTGTAGGCTACTGGACCCAGAGGAAGAGCTCATCATTCTCAATGCAGACACACAGGTCAGCACAGGTCACACACCTGAGCCCTGCACACACACACACACACACACACACACACACACACACACACACACACACACACACACACCTTAGTCCTACACACACACACACCTGAGCCCTACACACACACACACACACCTGAGCCCTGCACACAAACACACACACACACCTGAGTCCTACACACACACTCACACACCTGTGCCCAATACATAACATACCTGAGCACTACACACATGCACCTGTGCCCAACACACACACACACACACACACACACCTGTGCTCAACACACACCTGTTTATAATGTATACACACTTATGGCAGACTAACGAGAGGGTATTCCACAAAGCAGGATTACTAATTTAGCTGTATAACTGCACTGAATAAAACCCGGAACAGCTTTTTACTTTTAGATTCCAGATTTGGGAGGGTCCTGGGTTTTACACAGTTAGCTGGATAACTGCACTCAGTAATCCTGCTTCTGAGTGTACCCCCCCCCCAGATGTGTTGGCACCCCATTGTATTTGTTCTGGTATTTATTATTATTTATATCAGCACAGGTCGGCACAGCAGTGAAGCTTTTGGAGCCAATTTGTTTTTGTTCTTGTTTTTTTTATGATGATTATGATGATTTATTTATTTATTATTTGCCTTTATTTTACCAGGAAGTCCCATTGAGATTCAAAATCTCTTTTCCAAGGGAGACCTGGCCAGGAAATGGCAGCAGAGGTTACACAGTAAACACGTAAAGCATACAATACAGTAGGATACAAAGTAGTAAAAAATATGTACAATAAAAAAATAGAATAAAATAAAAAATAAAAAAAAGGTCACAGTCACAAATCTAGATCAGAAACAGGAGCACACATCTTGCATAAGACTGCAAATATTTTGTTTAAAATGACTTAGAGGAACAAAGTGGTCAAGCTGGAGCTTTGACTGGAGATTGTTCCAGTGATGATGATGATGATGGTGGTGGTCATTTTGATTTATTTTGGTGCAAGCACTATTATATTTTCTGGTTTTATAATTAATATTTCTTTATGTTTTTATTCTGATGTGGATCTTGCAGTCAGCATTGTAATCAGCCAATACTGATGATAAAATCTTGGACAATGGAATCGGCCTAGAAAAATCTCTGCCGTGCACCTTCGGTAATTGATGGTCGTACATCAATTAGCAAATAATGTTTGTGGTCACTATAAATGCAGGGGACCTAGTTATGATAGATTGAAAATGAAAGGGTCCTTCAAATCCCTGCATACTCTTTTGCACAAATCACTTGGCTAGTTGGCTAACTGCATCCACTCACTGTACTGTTCAGCACTGGCTGAGTTAGCGTGATGCTAATCAAGCCGCTGTGGTCATGTGACTGCTGTCTGACCTCTGACCTGGGCTCTGTGTCTCTGCCTCAGGAATCGTGTGCCGTGCTGCTGGAGGAGAGCCTTCACTACATCCAGTCTAAGTTCCTGTGCGACTTCCCCGAGCACGGTGGCGGCGACGGCGGTGGGGGTGGCAGGGCCTCGCAGGATGAACTGGGATCTCTGGAGCCTTCGGCCGCCCTGGTCCACAGGCTGGGCCTGGTGATCGACGGCAGGACGCTGGCCTACGCGCTGGAGAGCGGCCTGGAGGATCGCTTCCTGGCGGTGGCACGGAGCTGCCGCTCTGTGCTGTGCTGCCGCTCCACGCCCCTGCAGAAGAGCATGGTGGTGAAGCTAGTGCGCAACAAGCTCAAGGTTATGACACTGGCCATAGGTACGAACACACCTGGAGCTGTGTGTGTGTGTGTGCGTGCGTGCGTGCGTGCGTGCGTGCGTGCGTGCGTGCGTGCGTGCGTGCGTGCGTGCGTGCGTGCGTGCGTGCGTGCGTGCGTGTGTGTGTGTGTGTGTACACCATAGATTAACAGTCTAACAAGACACATGCACATTTACCACAGATTAACACACACCACCATGTAGTAATGCATATATAATTTATATCCTACACCACAGGTTACAGTAATATAAATTATATACAAACCCCAATTTAAGAAAAGTTGGGACATTATGTAAAAGCAAATACATTTTTTGATGATTTGTAAATTGTATTTTACATATATTTAATTGAAAATAGTACAAAGAAAAGATATTTAATGTTTTGCCTTATCAACTTTATAGATTTTTGTAAATATACGCTCATTCCTGCAACACGTTTTAATTTTATACACTGTCCCAACGTTTTTGGAATTGGGGTTTGTAGATTAATCGATGAGACTATATCGAAGTTGATGTATAATGTAAATCATATAGTTGCTGATTAATGCTATTATACTATACCACGGCAGATTGCCACACCCTGAACTACAGTAGCATTTTTGCATTCAGAGCAATATTAGTTTGACTTTACGTGTACAGCAAGCTGACAGAGTATACGATGAGCCCTGTTTACTGTGGGTGGTTGTACTGTGCCTGTTGGTGATTGTTTTGTCATAGTTTCATATCTAAGGTAAAGAGAGGCTCCCTCTCTCTGCTCTTACTCTCAGGCGACGGGGCTAATGATGTTAGCATGATCCAGGTGGCTGATGTGGGAGTGGGGATCTCTGGACAGGAAGGCATGCAGGTAAAGGGGGAGGTGCCCGAAGGAGTGTGGTGTGTTAGCCTGCCCCCTACTGGTCTCTGCCGTTGTGATGCATGTGGAAAAACTAACAGTATAGATCCCTGGTATTCAAATCACGGGCTATGTCTGAATCAGAGCCCTTTCTACTGCGCCCTGTCTCCTGTGTACAGTGCACTGGCGGAAGTGTGCTGTTTAATGTGCACTGTTTAGCACGCGACGTGCAGTACGCAAAAAATGTCCGTCATCCTATTTCCCAACCGTACTGTGGGAGTGTGGTAAGACGTCCCACCCTTGCGCGGCCATGTCACGTGTTGTTTTTGTTGTTCTTGAAAGAAAACGTCTGCGCCTCATTTTTTTTTTTTTTAAACGATGCTGCCCGTCATATTTATACGGCCAAAATGTTTGTGTAGTTGAAAATTGTGCTCACGAATATACTCAGCGAAACCCTGTAAGTAAGTGTATCATACGGGTGTATACGGGGGCGGCAGTGTAGTATAATGGGTAAGGAACTGGGCTTGTAACTGAAAGGTAGCAGGTTCGATTCCCAGGTAAGACACTGCCGTTGTACCCTTGAGCAAGGTACTTAACCTGAATTGCTTCAGTATATATCCAGCTGTATAAATGGATACTATGTAAAAAAAAAAAAGAAGTTGTGTACGTCGCTCTGGATAAGAGCGTCTGCTAAATGCCTGTAATGTAATGTAATGTAATGTAATGTAATGGGTGTTTAAAGTATACTATATTAATAGAAAATTTTGCCCGCTAACTCATAATTGATGTGCTCTTCAAAAGGCTGTTATGGCCAGCGACTTCACTGTCCCACGCTTCCAGTACCTACAGAAGCTCCTATTGGTCCATGGGCATTGGTGTTATTCTCGTCTGGCCAACATGATCCTGTATTTCTTCTACAAGAATGCTGTGAGTTTATAAGCATGTACATTTTATTTTTATTTAAACGCAAAATTTATTTACAAAAATGGTGATGTGAGCTCCTGTATAATCTGTTACAAAATGATGATTTAACAGGAAAAAATGATACTAAAGTTTTGTTTATTACTCAATTTAATGATTAGTTTTCATATTATTCACTCTATGATCTTTTTGTAATCTGGTATGTTACTGTGTATTAATGTTATTTTTTACTTTACCTTTTTTATGGTTCTAGATGTTTGTGGCCCTGATCTTCTGGTATCAGTTTTACTCTGGATTCTCAGGATCGGCCATGATAGACCAGTGGTATCTCATCTTCTTCAACCTGATGTTCTCTGCGTTTCCTCAACTCATTACCGGCACTATGGACAAAGACGTGTCGGCAGAAACCCTCCAGGACCTACCTCAGCTCTACATGAATGGGCAGAACTCAGAGGTGAGACTGAGTTGAGTGAGTTGAGTGAGTTGAGTGAGTTGAGTGAGTTGAGTGAGTTGAGTGAGTTGAGTGAGTTGAGTGAGGTGAGTGAGGTGAGTGAGTAGAACTCAGAGGTGAGTGAGTGAGTGAGTGAGTGAGTGAGTGAGTGAGTGAGTGAGTGAGTGAGTGAGTGAGTGAGTGAGTGAGTGAGTGAGTGAGTGAGTGAGTGAGTGAGTGGAACTCAGAGGTGTGTGTATGAGTGAGTTGAGTGAGTTGAGTGAGTTGAGTGAGTTGAGTGAGTTGAGTGAGTAGAACTCAGAGGTGTGTGTGAGTGAGTGTGTGAGTGAGTGTGTGAGTGAGTGTGTGAGTGAGTGTGTGAGTGGGTGTGTGAGTGAGTGTGTGAGTGAGTGTGTGAGTGAGTGTGTGAGTGAGTGTGTGAGTGAGTGTGAGTGTGTGAGTGAGTGAGTGAGTGAGTGACACTGAGTTGAGTGAGTAGAACTCAGAGGTGTGTGTAAGAGTGAGTTGAGTGAGTTGAGTGAGTTGAGTGAGTTGAACTCAGAGGTGTGAGTTGAGTGAGTTGAGTGAGTGAGTGAGTTGGCTGGCACACACTGCCGTGTTGCGCACGGGTGGGTGTGTTGAGTGGTGCCGGGGTGAGCACCGGTATGAGAGGTTTCACACCCTCTCTCCAGCGTAACTCTCTCAGTAAATCTAACTGTTTGTGCCGTACTGCTGGGCCCAGGTTATCCAGGCTGACTGCTGGTCTGTGCTTTCTGAATGACGTCAGGGCTCCAGTATCACTGGCTGGTCTGTGCTTTCTGAATGACGTCAGGGCTCCAGTATCACTGGCTGGTCTGTGCTTTCTGAATGACGTCAGGGCTCCAGTATCACTGGCTGGTCTGTGCTTTCTGAATGACGTCAGGGCTCCAGTATCACTGGCTGGTCTGTGCTTTCTGAATGACGTCAGGGCTAATGGCTTTGTCTCCAGTATCACTGCCCAGTGTCCAGCATTGTGCCGTGTTCAGCATCACCTTTATCTTTAATAAATGGGCTGTGTGTTAAAGAGCGCTCTGGGTGAGAGGATCTGCAGGCTGTCTGAAGTGTAAATGCCTGCTGCTCTGTGTTTCACAGGAATATAAGCCATACATGTTCTGGATGAACATGATTGATGCTTTCTACCAAAGCGTGGTCTGCTTCTTCATCCCCTACTTTGTGAGTATGCTTCTCTGTGTTTCTCTATGGGTGGCCCTCTATCATAGGGGTTAGGGGGTTATTTCACAAAGCAGGATTACTGAGTTAGCTGGATTAGCACTGAGTAAAACCCGGAACCCTCCCAAATCTGGAACATGGACTAAAGTAAAAAGAGCTGTTCCGAATTTATTTTTTACTCAGTGCAGTTATCCAGCTAACTCCGTAATCCTGCTTTGTGGAATACCCCCCTGGACTTGAAATTCCCAGGGTTGCAGGTTTAAATCCCAGATGAAGCACTGCTGTACCGGTGCTGCTCGCTGAAATGTCCAGCTGTGTAAAAGTGATTGTGTGTTAAGGGCACACTGTGGATACTAGGGTCTGCTACAGCATCTGCTACATGCCTAAAATGTGAACTCTAAATGTAAATGTTTATCTCTTGATGATTTCAACGAGTTTGTTTGATGAACTCTTCCTTTCTGACCTCTGCATGGTTTCTCGGTGAGTTTCTGCTCGCGTTTGTGTCAGCCATATTCTTTACTTTCTAACATGGTTTCTGCTCCAGTTTGTTGTATGCTTTTCATTTGCAAGTTGTGTTATTAGCTTTGCGTGACTTTTGTAAGTATGTTAACCCTGCATGGCTTTTTTGTTTGTTTCCATCTGAGATTGGTTCTTTAGACCTACATGGTTTCTGTGTGTTTCTTATCATTTCAGTGTGAATGTTAACTAGACTTGCATGGTTGTGTTGCAATTGTGTTTTTTCATGCTTTTTGTGAGTTTTTTTGAGTGTTGCATGGATTGTGGGTAAGTTTGCATTGTAGTGTTGTATAGTTTGTGTGTCTGTTCATATCTTGATGTTGTGTGAGAGATTGTGTCTTAATGTTGCTTGGATTGTGTACCAGTTTGTATCTTCGTGGTGCGTGGTTTGTGTGTGGGTTTATATCCAAGTGTTTTGTGTGTGAGTTTATTACCTTAGTGTTGCATGGTTTGTGTGTGAGTTATATATTCGTGTTGTGTTTTGTGTGTGAGTTTATATCTTACAGTTGTGTGTTTTGTGTGTGAGTTTATACCTTCCTATTGTGTGTGTGTGAGTGAGTTTATATATAGTGTTGTGTGTGCGTGTGTCAGTTTATATATAGTGTTGTGTGTGTGTGTGTGTGTGTGTGTGTGTGTGTGTATGTATGTGTGAGTTTATATATAGTGTTGTGTGTGTGTGTGTGTATATGTGAGAGTTTATATATAGTGTGTGTGTGTGTTTATATATATAGTGTGTGTGTGTGTGTGTGTATATGTGAGAGTTTATATATAGTGTGTGTGTGTGTGTTTATATATATAGTGTGTGTGTGTGTGTGTGTGTATATGTGAGAGTTTATATATAGTGTGTGTGTGTGTGTGTGTGTGTGTGTGTGTGTGTGTGTGAGAGTTTATATATAGTGTGTGTGTGTGTGTGTGTGTGTGTGTATATGTGAGAGTTTATATATAGTGTGTGTGTGTGTGTGTGTGTATATGTGAGAGTTTATATATAGTGTTGTGTGTATGTATGTGTGAGTTTGTATATAGTGTTGTGTGTGTGTATGTATGTGTGTATATATAGTGTTGTGTAGTGTTGTGTAGAGGCAGTCTTCTCTTCACTGGGCTCTTCCTGTCCCAGGCCTATGCAGATTCGGATGTGGACTTGTTTACATGGGGGACTCCCATCACTACTCTGGCCCTCTTCACTATCCTGCTCCATTTGAGCATCGAAACCAAAACCTGGGTGAGTGCAGTTCCCCGTCTCACGCTTCACTATCACGGCGTACGCCACTGAGACTGTGTTAACCACGCTTTTCTCCCCACTGAGACTGTGTTAACCACGCTTTTCCTCCCCACTGAGACTGTGTTAACCACGCTTTTCTCCCCACGTTAGACCTGGCTGAACTGGGCCTCCATCCTCTTCAGTGTTAGTTTGTTCTTCACGGTGGCCCTGTGCTACAACACCTCCTGCCCCGTCTGCTACCCCCCATCAAACCCCTACTGGACCATGCAGAGGCTGCTGGGAGATCCGCTCTTCTACCTGCTCTGTGTCATCACCCCCGTGCTGGCCGTGCTGCCCAGGTAGGTGTCTGCACCTGTACGGAACTCTGGCTCACGTGGAGTCTGTCTGCAGGTCTGCCCGTCCCGCTGGTTTCTCCGTTTTGCACCCTGTGTGATGTCTTCCTTCATCAGGTTATCGTTTTTTTAAATGACCGATTAGCACACATTTTTGTTAACAGATTATAATAATAATCTGTTGAAGAACAGTAAGATTACATTACATTACAGGCATTTAGCAGACGCTCTTATCCAGAGTGACTTACACAACTTTTTTATCATGTTTTACATATTATCCATTTATACAGCTGGATATATACTGAAGCAATTCAGGTTAAGTACCTTGCTGAAGGGTACAACGGCAGTGTCCTACCTGGGAATCGAACCTGCTACCTTTCGGTTACAAGGCCAGTTCCTTAACCATTATACTACACTGCCGCCCCTAGATACAAGATACTTGTATCGATATCCTAATGCCGGCAAAATTTTGGTACCTCAAATGCATGAAAACCAATAGAGTAAATTTTTGTGTCTTATGAAGTTTACGCACGTGTAAACACATGAACAAATAAATCCTATTAAATAAATCCTGGAAAGTAATATTACACAACGTTACACAGCCTGGTCGCTCTTTCTCCATTAGACAATCAAACGATCTCGCCTGTGAAACGGGCCGTTATACAAATTCACTGCCACTGTTTGTCCTCGTCAGATTTCTCTGTTAATCCCTTTCTTTGTCCCAGTGAATGTTTGATATTAAAAAGTTGTTTTATTCAGAGTTTTTTTTGGCACATCATCAGGCGCTGAGCGATCGGAACAACAGCGTGAGCGGCCTTCGGCTCTCTGTTCCTGTAAAAGCTGTGCGAGGAGCCGATAACGGGGCGAGCGTTTGATGTTCGGTCCAGCAGAGGTTTATCGTGTTGCCGTGTGGGGAAAGTGCTTCCTGGGTTTCTGTTGGATATCTGTGATGTGCCGGCTCTCTGTCTCTCCCAGATACTTCTACAGGGCCTGTCAGGGCTCGCTGTTCCCCAGTCTGGTGCAGGTCGGGCGGCAGTTGGACAAGCTCTCCCCAGAATCCCGCGGGAGCTTCCTCAGCCAAAGGTCGATGTGCGGAGGCAGGTTTCCCCTGTACCCTTTTCCTGGGCCCTTCCCAAAGGAATACACCCCCAGCGCCCAGGTGCCCCGCCCCTGCAGTACCTGGGACAGTCCCAAAGACTCCAAGAAGCCCATAGACCAGCTGAGGCCGGGTGGTACCCCTCGGGTAACGGACAGCAAAGAGGTGGACCCCGAGAGGCTCGCGCCCCGCTCTCCGGACGCCACCAGTCCCGCCTCGCCCCCCCAGTCCTGTAGCACCCCTGGGCCGGACCCGGCCTTGGACCCCCCAGACTTCCGCGTGTTAAACCGGATGACCTCGCAGCCCCTCCCTCTGCAGGACGGCCTGCCTTTGAGGGTGCTGCCTGCGTGTGACCGGCAGCGCGCTGGAAGGAACGTGCCGGAATGCGCGGAGACGGAAGACCTCTACCCCCCCAGAGAGAGCGTCCTCACAACGACGCTCTTATGACCTTTGATCCCTTTAAAACGCCATTCCAATTTGCACGTTCGTTGTAAAAAAACAAACGCTCTCGCCCTTTCGGGAGGATATTTCATAAAGCTATAAATAGGTACTATATGTATATATATGTGTCAGAACCTTCTGCAGCTGGGTGAATCGGAGGAAGCACACTGTATATTTCTTGAGGAAATGTAGATGGTTTTGACGAGAGATTATTTCTATTTTTTTTTTTTTTTTTTGCTGTCAGTTAATTTTTAAAAAGATGGTTTTATTAAGATTTATCCTATGCAGAATATCACTGGTGATGCCTGTGGCTTTTGGGCATTGAATTAGCTCATCCTGATGTGTATATGGAGCATCTAAAGAAATGTATGACTATATTTATGCATGGATGCTTTTATGAAAAGTAAATTATATGAATTTTTGCTAATCATTAAATGTCTTTGATGCCAGTTTGAGTAGTTGATGATGAGTGACTGACCAGGATGTCCTTCAGTGATACTGACCGCTGCTGTGTGAGGCCAGCGTTAACGCCTCTGTCTGGACGGTGATTAGAAATTGAGTATGAGATGCCAGCCGGTGCTCGTTCATTCAGACGTTCTTAGATAAGCTGATATTAACGCCTTTGTGATGCGTTTGAGTTAAGCGTACTCATTCTGCCGTGAGTACATCGCTTGGAAATGCACTCTGACCGTCGGGAGAGCCCACCAGGGCTATATTCCTTATGCTTTATTAAATAAATACAGTTATTATTATTACTGGATTACTCATGGCGGTGTTCCACTGCCCGTTCTGCGTCGTCGCGGGAACTGCCCGATTGCATCAGAGGATACTGTACTATCTCTGTATATACGTACAGTTTATGCAAAGATGTACATCTGTGTATAACGGCACACACTGTCTGAGGTAATGTCATGTTTATGCTCCACTGAAAGTCACCTTGTCTGTCATTAATGCACAAATTAATCAAATCGATGCCAGAAACATTTAGACAGCAGCCAAGATCTGTTGCGGGAAACAGTGACTAGTTTCTTTTTAACAGTCACTACGTATATTTACTATAGTAGCAGAAACTATTTGGTGGTGATAATTACCAGACTTTTTTTTTTTTGTTCTCGCCATTCATGTGTTGTTTTTATATACACAGGCCAGATTGACTGGGTTTCTTTTCATATACACATTATAATCCACTCGTTGTGACCCAGCTGGCCAATATTAGGCTTCTCTCTCCTTCAGGTCACTTGGCTGAGTGGCTCCAGCTCTCATTGTGCATCCTGATGTCATATTGGCCTCCTGTGTAACGCTAACGCTGGGCTAATGTGCGACTGTCCTTTACCGTGTTTGCCCCCGTCGTGAGATCGGTGAGGCGGGTGTGTAATGGTGATTCTAACCTCAGCCGCTAATGCGCTAAACCTATTAAGTTTAGGTGTGTTTTTCCTCCTCGAGCTGTTGCCGTTTTGTGGACCAGAAGCAGTTTTCTGTTGGAAAGTCCCAACGACTGGGCAAACATAACGTTCATGATCGATGTTGTCTCTCAAATGGTATTGTTTGTATTGTATTGTTATTGTAAATCCAGTGGTCTGGCATTGATCATCATCATTGGGCCATCAGTATGCATCATTATGGTTTCTATATTGTTATTTTGGGGATTGGGGGGTGGGGGCGGGGGGCTGTGGTTGCTAGGAAATTTATTACCAGGTTTTATCTGCCAAAGAAGCTAAAAGCTATGACGTCATAGAAAAAGGCCAAAGAAATGAATGCCAGAAATGCTTCCTTCTGGGGAAAATGGACCCAAAATTGACAGCAGGCAGCAGGGAACACTTAAAAGTATGGCTGCACCCCTGCAGGGCAGCACATAGTTTGCTAAAGCAGGGATTGGAGGGATGCGGTTGGCGGGATTGTCCTTATTTTATCGCACACCAGCGCCTCCTCTTGCTGCCAGCACTTGGTGTATTCCACCAATGCAACGGCCGTTCAGCTCAGCTGGTGGTCGCTCTTACCTGACGCTGTTATCTGATTGGTGTAGAGAGAATCCTGTGGGTGGGGCGTCTTGGTGGCGTAGCCTGTAAGAGCACCGTCCACCTGCTCATTGCGAGCCGTGACGTCAGCGGTTCAAATCCGGCGGTCGCGCGTCTCTCCCTCTCTCTCACTCCCCATTCTTCCTGTCTCTCTACACTGTGCTGTCCAATTAGGTTGAAAAGCCCTAAAATGTTTATTTTTTATTTTTTAAAGTTTTTTATAAATAAGAGATTCCTGTGGAGAAAGACCAAAAAAAAAGCCTTTTCTTGAACAATCCTGTGCATCATTCCCCCCCCCCCCTGTACACAGAGGACTGTATGCATGGTATGCTCTATGGTAACGGCTGTAACGGCTACTTCAGGTGAACGGGATGACACAGGAATAGCCAGTGGCCATTTCCTTTTTTATTTTTTCCCCACTGTAAATGACATTCGCTCCTTTGTAAACAGCCTTTTATTATCAAAATGACTGGAGGTTCATTTTGGTCTAACTGGTCCATATGTATTGGGAAGGTGGGTAGTGATGGGGAATTTAAAACATGAATCATGTTCCCTGCCCCCTCTATGGAAACTCACCAGCCTCCACGCGGACGTGTTCTTCCTCATAATAGACAAGTTTATAGACCATAATTAATAGTATTATATGAGCTATATTCATGTCACATCATGAAGTTGTCCATTTTAAAAGAATATAGATCCCAGACTTCAGTTCAAGTTTGCTTGTGGGAGAGCAAGTTTACTTTTTGGAATGACCTGTCCTGAATTATGATGACTGATTTTGACTGATTATTGAACAACTGGTGAAAGAAATAGCATTTGCACTCGTTCAGCCAATGTTATATGTAATTGTGGCTGAACGAACCAGACGCTGGGTTACTGTAGTGCCACATTAAAGGTGCAGTAGGCAAGATTTTTTTGATATAATTTTGGCGAAATTACTAAATTTGCTCATTTACATTCCAGCAGCTATCAATAAATCAAGTGTTTTGAGAAAAAATCAGGTTTCTGTGAGTGTCCTGGGCTCTGTACTAGGCTGTCA
The DNA here is from genome assembly GCA_029718625.1 of Synaphobranchus kaupii. Taxonomy (NCBI): domain Eukaryota; kingdom Metazoa; phylum Chordata; class Actinopteri; order Anguilliformes; family Synaphobranchidae; genus Synaphobranchus; species Synaphobranchus kaupii. The sequence continues at coordinate 66,024,413 of CM056384.1, read as the reverse complement.
AAAAATCTCAAGCCGGTCTTCCAATAAACCAACCAATCAGGGCTAGCTATGTAGCTACCAATCAGAGCAACTATCAACAAGCAAAAGATCCTCCGGGTAGAATAAACCCCTCCCTGTCTGCCTGTCTCCACGCGTACACTGGAGCATCATTTGGTGGGAGGGGCTTAGGAGAGAGATAGGAGGGAGGAGTGCAAAAGGGGGAAGTCTTTTTGCCTTGTATATGTTCAAACTTGCCTACTGCAGCTTTAATTACCTGTTTTTGGGTAATTGTGAAGAACTTAGATATATGATGGTGAAAGTCTTCAGACTTCAGATAGTTTACCAATGCTGATGGTAACCTGCTCATTAGTATGCCAATGCTAATATTAATTATAGCTATAAACAAGAAAGTGATGCCAGTACATTGTTGAGCTACAGACAACATATCTTCCTTCTCATTTGGAGCATGGTGTTAATTTGAATACTGAGTATTTCACTTTGAATGTGGGCTTGGACTGTTTTTATATGAATATTTCACTGAGCGGAGACCAATATGGAGCTTAGTAGTAAGCTATCTAGCTAACATAAACTTGTATCTAGCTGTCTAGCATCAGCTAGCTAGAGAGTTTGTGCTAGATAAGTGGCTACAGACATGTTGGCTGTGAACCTTTTTTTTTTTCTTGTAAAAAAAGTAGCTCATTAGCTTGCTAACTAGCATACAGCAATTATTTGTGTAGAAAGCTAGACTGCCAAATTAGTCCATATCCTTTTTTTTTTCTTTTTCATTCTTTTTTTCTTTTTCAAGTAATTTATAGTTTCTGTCTTTCAGGAGAATGTTCTATTGCAGGGGCAAGCAACCCTGTTCCTGGAGAGCCAGTGACGTTTGTGGTTTGTGTTCCAGCTGAGCTTGATCACAAGAGTTTGATGGATGATTAAAAGTCTGAGCCTGAATATTCTGAATGGAGAAATGCTCAGTGTCTCCAGCACAGAGTTACCTGCATTCATTACACCTGATTCATTAAAATGAATACAGTTATGTAGTTCAGTTTGGATGAAGCAATAATCAGGACTATCTTTGGCACTCTAGGATCAGGGTCGCCTACCCCTGTTCTATTATATATTTATTACAAACTGTAGATCTTTGTGAAACATGATAGGATACAGTCCTGGTAAATGTCCCTTCCTGCCATCTCCTCTCCTAGGATACAGACCCAGATAAGAGTATAGAGGGCTCTAATTATGCATGCAGTAAAAGTAAGAAATTTTAATTTCATGCATCATCTGTAGTTTTGCAGGAACCCTGAGCATTTATTTTCTTATACATTTTTTTTTTTTTAAATTTTTTTTTTTGAGACCGAAAAATGAGCTTGGTTTTTAAAAAGGTTTTATTCTACGCCCCTTGGCAGGGCGTGGTGATATCAAGGGCTTCCTGTGTACATGGCTAACCTTCAAAGAACTCTGCACTCCAGTAGTGCTGTGTCATTGTGGGGCCCGAAACTCTCACACAGGCGCCCCGCTGGTCACTTCCTTGATACGTGCAGCTTAGCTCACCACGAGTACTGACCCATGAACACCAACACTAAAATAAAATGAATAACAATGCTATGGGAATCCTACAGGTGTGTCCCAGCCCCACCAGCCTATGCACCGTCCGTACTATCCAGTAATAATTCTGTTCCTGGCTGAATATTTTGGGTTGATTTCAAATAAACTTGCAAGCAAAAATGTACTATTTTGTGTTAAGTGACATTTCTTAAACTTCTTACTTAAAATGGCTTGCTGCTGTTAGATTGCACACTTGTGAATAGAAATCAATACATTGGGGTTCTTCAATGGGATGTCCAGCTGAATTTTTTGTAGTGACTAACCCCAGTCAAATCTTAACCATCACAGTGACTAACCCCAGAGTCAAATCTTAACCATCACAATGACTAACCCCAGAGTCTAATCTTAACCATCACAGTGACTAACCCCAGAGTCAAATCCTTAACCATCACAGTGACTAACCCCAGAGTCAAATCCTTAACCATCACAGTGACTAACCCCAGAGTCAAATCCTTAACCATCACAGTGACTAACCCCAGAGTCAAATCCTTAACCATCACAGTGACTAACCCCAGAGTCAAATCCTTAACCATCACAGTGACTAACCCCAGAGTCAAATCCTAACCATCACAGTGACTAACCCCAGATTAAAATCTTAACCATCACAGTGACTAACCCCAGAGTCAAATCCTTAACCATCACAGTGACTAACCCCAGATTAAAATCTTAACCATCACAGTGACTAACCCCAGAGTCAAATCTTAACCATCACAGTGACTAACCCCAGAGTCAAATCTTAACCATCACAGTGACTAACCCCAGAGTCAAATCTTAACCATCACAGTGCCTAACCCCAGAGTCAAATCCTTAACCATCACAGTGCCTAACCCCAGAGTCAAATCCTTAACCATCACAGTGCCTAACCCCAGAGTCCAATCTTAACCATCACAGTGACTAACCCCAGAGTCAAATCTTAACCATCACAGTGACTAACCCCAGAGTCAAATCTTAACCATCACAGTGACTAACCCCAGAGTCAAATCTTAACCATCACAGTGCCTAACCCCAGAGTCAAATCCTTAACCATCACAGTGCCTAACCCCAGAGTCAAATCCTTAACCATCACAGTGCCTAACCCCAGAGTCCAATCTTAACCATCACAGTGACTAACCCCCAAGTAAACAATCAGTTCTGTGAATTTTCTAGGGTGAACTTTGGAGTACCACAAGGATTGGTTTTGGGTCCTTTGCTCTTTTCTCTGTACATGCTCCCTCTTGGGAACATTATAAGCAGACATGGTGTTAACTACCACTGCTACTAACTACCACTGCTACTAACTACCACTGCTACGCAGATGACACACAACGTTATATATCAGTTAAGCCAGGTGAAGTTGACCAGTTGTCTAAACTTGAAACCTGTCTTAAAGATGTAAAGGCCTAGATGACCCAAAATTTCCTCTTATTGAACTCAGATAAGACTGAGATATTAGTATTCGGTCCCAAATCTCTTCGAGATAAATTCTCAGTTTTCCTTAAATTTAGATTGCTTCTCTGTCTCCGCCAACAAGGTTGTTAAAAACCTTGGTGTAACTATTGATTCAGACCTCTCCTTTCAGCCCCATATTAACAATATTACAAGAATGGCCTTCTTCCACCTGAGGAATATATCTAAATTAAGGAAGGTGTTGTCCTTAGAGGATGCTGAAAAAATGGTTCATGCTTTTGTAACCTCTCGACTAGATTACTGTAATGCTCTATTATCTGGTTGCACTGGCTCAGCCCTGAATCGTCTCCAACTTGTACAGAATGCAGCTGCTAGGGTTCTTACTAGAACCAAGAAATGGGAGCATATCAGCCCGGTGCTCAAAACTCTTCATTGGCTGCCTGTCAAATTCAGAATTGACTACAAGATTTTACTTTTAGCGTTTAAAGCTTTAAATGGTTTGGCTCCAGAATATCTTAGTGACTTACTCATTCCTTACTATCCTCCTAGATTACTTCGCTCTCTAAGTGCTGGCTATTTGAAAATTCCTCCTTTCTTATGGAACAATCTTCCTATGTATGTACGGGCTTCAGACACACTTTCTGTCTTTAAGTGTAGGCTAAAAACGTACCTCTTTAGTCAATCCTATAGTTAAGGATGTCGGGGGGGGGGCTAACCTTCTCTTTTCCTCTCTCACCCTGAGCTGCAGATTACTCCGGCCCGTCCCCCCTCACCCTGATCTGCTGACCGCTCCAGTCATGCCCCTCACCCTGAGTTTGCAGACCGCTCCAGTCCTGTCCCTCGCCCTGAGTTTGCAGGCTGCTCCAGTCCTGCCCCTCGCCCTGAGTTTGCAGACCGCTCCAGTCCTGTCACTCGCCCTGAGTTTGCAGGCTGCTCCAGTCCTGTCACTCGCCCTGAGTTTGCAGACTGCTCTAGTCCTGCCCCTCACCCTGAGTTTGCAGATTGCTCCAGTCCTGTCACTCACCCTGAGTTTGCAGGCTGCTCCAGTCCTGTCACTCGCCCTGAGTTTGCAGACCGCTCCAGTCCTGTCCCTCGCCCTGAGTTTGCAGACCGCTCCAGTCCTGTCCCTCCTCTGGTTTATGCCCCTGCCTTGACACAACCGGAGTCCCAGATGCACCACCCTGCCCCTCATTACAGTCTATTACCATCCATTCCACCTTTAGTTTAAACCGGGCCGGCCAGCGAAGGATGGGCCCCCCCTCTCTAGCCAGGTTCCTTCCGAGATTTCTTCCCATTGGGGAGTTTTTTTTCGCCACTTGAGTGTTTTTTCTTTCTACCGGGGAGTTTTTTTTACCTCATTTTGGGGGGGTGGTGGTGAAGAAAAAGTGCTGTAATTTCTACATGGGAACAAACTCAATATTTACATTTTTATACTTGAGACTATAAAAAATTGCTCCTGATTGAATAAACTAGATTATTCATTTTTTTGTTATTCCACAGATGAAAATGAGTGTGTGCTTGAAGTCATCCGCTCAACGTGGTCCATCTACTCCGTATGTCTGCAAAACAGGTAAAAGAAAAGAAAAAAAAAGTAACAGTAGCCTACTGTGCCCATAGCGGAAAGAGACTGCAACCATGGCATCATGTCAACAGGCAGGGAAGGTATGACCAAAGAGAATATAGAGCATGACGTGTGGCCGATTTCTTTTTAATATTACCACTATGGCCACCAGGGGGCAGCAACAAACGTACTGTTACATTTTATGTGCGGTGGAACTGCAAAAGGGCATTGCTCCCTTAGACACACGATGAAGGAAACTATGGAAGCATATCCGCGCCAAAATTCAAATGAAAATGCAAATCGGCGATTGCATTTCGTTTATATTCGATGTGCGCAAAAACCATGACATAATTCAAATGAAAAAAGTTTTCATTTGCAAGTTAATGTACGCACTTTATCTGACAATTTGAAAATGTTAATGCAAATCCATTTCACATTTAATTTTTCTCGCCCTCTACGACACAACCCTGCCATAATTTTAATGAAAATGAAAAACCACATTTGCATTAGCAGGTTCTTGTTGCAATCGCATGATCCATGACAAAAAGGAAATGATAATTCAATTCGCCATTTAACATCGTTCTCATGCTTTTGCGGCACAAGAGTGACATAATTCAAATGCAATGGTATTGTATCCGTTTGCATTATCATTTCCGTGTGGTCACGCAAAAACCCTGCCAAAAATCGGAACTGAACATGCAAACTGTCAAAGCTGCCCATCAAGGCGGGGCCTCGAAGAAAGGGGCGTTTTGTGGTTTTTCGTTTTCATTAAAATTATGGCAAGGTTGTGTCGTAGAGGGCGAGAAAAATTAAATGTGAAATGGATTTGCATTAACATTTTCAAATTGTCAGATAAAGTGCGTACATTAACTTGCAAATGAAAACGCAAAGTGCACCTTTTGCATTTTCATTTGAATTATGCCATGGTTTTTGCGCACATCGAATGTAAACGAAATGCAATCGCCGATTTGCATTTTCATTTGAATTTTGGCGCGGATATGCTTCCATAGGAAACCAGTGTTTTATTTAGCTGCCTCAATACACTCTTCTTTGGGCAATGCCCAGGGTACGTGTTAATGGCCTGAATGACTCTTTAGATACATAACAGAAAATAATCTTAAATTATGTTGTATGTTGGTTTGTCCAATTTGCTTAAAAATATGCACATATATCCATATGTTACTGAAAACTGCTAAATCTTTTGTGTTTTGTGATACTTAATCATGAGTTTTTTTTTGTAAAAAAAAAAAAAAAAGAAGATGTTTGCGGGAAACCGTGAATCCAAGAATTTGGACGATTACTCAAGAGCCTAGTGCGTGTACATTTTTGTGATACATTGCTTGTCAACATGTCAGGGAAGTTATATATTTTACAATGATGTCACAATGCAGTCACATGATTTTAAAGGGGCAGAGATACACATTGCAGGCTTTCTAACATGGCTTCAATATATTGGTTCGGCTGAGGGAGTGATTTCCAGTTTATAGTTTTATTTATGCATGTCAATCTTACTCCTTTAGGATTGAACCTTGAACAAGGGAAGGAAGCCTGTTGTGTCCTTGCCTGACCAAATCCACTGAGCAAAGGATTGTAATGACTCCTGTGTGCTCACTGGAGGCATATGCCTATAGTGTTAAAAAGGCATTCATTTAGCTAGACTAGATTGTGTCCATTGTAGATACCAATCTCATCTCTTAGAGAATACGGCATGTGCAATATTGAGGTCACTCCATGATACTTTTGTGGAGTTAGGCAAAAAATGGCATGCTTTAATAGGCATTTTATTTTAATATATTTCTATGTTTCATTCTAATATTTAATAGCCTATAATCCCTAGGGGAAACTGACATGTGATCGTCATGTTTCTCTTGCATGGCAGGAGATTCCGTTAATTCAGTTTAAAAATCCTTGTAGAAACACCTCAATTTTTTCATGGGTTGAATTTCAGCTCTTTTACTAAATTTTCCCTAACCTGTAACATGTTGTAGCCTACTCTTTTTGTTTAGGAAATGTTACTTTGCTGAATTGTTTTTACACTTGCTCCAGTAAACGGCAGGGGCGCTAGAACCATATGCTACTTTTTTGAAAGCTCAATTTGCTAAATAATTTCAGCACAAAGTTCAGCTTGCATGTTGGCTACAGGGTCGGCCACTGCAGTTATCTGCAAACATTGCATATTATAAAGACGGGCAGTACACCGTCTGTGAAGGACCGGTAGGTGTCAGTGTTTAGAAATGCAACACACTTTCACCGCTTGTGTAACGATTGTGTTTCACTTTAACTAGGCTAACGTTGTAGGCTATTTAAGAATCGAGCAATTTGTATGCAGCGGTAGGCCTATTAACATGCAGAAATTAAAGCTGACTTTGTTCACTGGCTGGTGAATAATGCTTCGTGCTGACAAATGCAACGGGGAACAAGCCGACGACTATATAAAATGTGTTTCACGTGTGTTCATTTTAGCTTGAGTATGTTTTTTCTATGCAAGTGATTTAAGCTGAATTAAATCCGGTTGTGATTTGGTTATGTAGGCTATGTGTTTGTTAGTCACGGCTGGCTGATTCCGCTAGCGGACGGACATGCAGTGGTACCGTGAAAGGGTGCGTTCCACTGGAAAGAGTGTCACTAACAATTGCTGGTGACAGAGGGTAGGCTAATCATGTGATATGCCTACAGCTACACAAAGTTATGGGGGACATGTTTGGCGGTAGGTGAATACCTAATCAGCAATCACATAGGCCTACCGAGTTTCCTTCAAATTAGTCTAATTAATTTCGGTTGGTTGTGAACGAGGATAGAGCGACACAAACCATGACTTTTCTGCAAGCTGCGCGGTGCTTACACACGTTAACGCAGACGTGCCACTGGAACTAGTTCATGCTTTTTGGGGGAATGTAATTACTCTGCCAGACAGTTAGCATAAACCGTTAGATGCGTGCGTGTTTATGCTTGATAAATGCATTGAGGTTCAGTGCAATTATATATGAGTAAATATTGAAGAGCTTGTGGTAAGTGTGATGACTGATGGAGATTACTGTTGCAGGTAATGTCGTCCATCAAAGTAGAGTGCGTGATTAATGAGAAGAGCGCGATCGGCGAGGGACCGGTTTGGGAGGAGAAGGATGGAACGTTGCTTTATGTTGACATCGCAGGCAGACGCGTCAGCAGGTGGAATCCCGAAACCAAGCAGACCCAGAGCATGACGACGGGTGAGTCACGCGTGCTCAAGGACTGAAGAAGGGTTTTTCTTTCAGTTTCGCTGATGAGTGTATTCTTGAATTCCTGCTTTGTGTTAAGACGAGGGATGGCAAAAATATCAAAACGCCTGCAAAAATATATAAAAATTCACAGAATGTATTAACACCAATATTCATCCAAAAAAACCAAAACATTTTCATGAGAAATTAGAGCAAATAAAAAGTAGCAAATAGAAAGTTACCTAAACATGAAAATATACCTTAAATAATAAAGATCTTACGTAGAGTAGTCTGGGGGGAATTGTAACAGGGGTCAGTTGTAACACAATTTTTGTTACAATTGCCCCCAACCCTGAACACATGAAACTAGCTAGCTTACTGGATAGAATCTCAGCTCTAGCTTGTTTCAGATTGGTGCTATTTTATGGTGTTGCAATTGCCCCGTTACAATTGCCCCCAGAATACTATTACCCCCAGTATACTATTACAGATTTAAGAATTTACTGTTATTTATACTGCACATGGAATATTAAACCAAAGCAGCATGGCTGTAGGTGCAGTAACATGCTCAGATACATGGAGTGACAGTGTAGTATATTGGTTAGGCAACTGGGCTGCTAAAAGGTTGCCGGTTCCAGTCCCGGGTAGGACACTGCCGTTGTAGCCTTGAGCAAGGTACTGAACCTGCATTGCTTCAGTATATATCCAGCTGTATAAATGGATACTATGTACAAATGCAAAAGGTGGTGTAACTTGTTCTGGCTAAGAGCATGTGATAAATGTCTGTAATGTAATGTTCTCCTGGCAGAGAAGTTAGTAGGTGCTGTGGTACCGCGGAGCTCAGGCGGGTACGTAATGGCGGAGGGAACTCGCTTTGCTGCTGTGGACTGGGGCAAGAAAACCTCCACGACTATCGCCCATGTGGACAGCGACAAGCCCAACAACCGCTTCAACGATGGCAAAGTGGACCCAGCCGGCAGGTTTTTTGCCGGTGAGTGAAATTAAGTTTAATTTTCCCGGAAATACTTGTATACTTTACAACATGTAGCAGATTTTTCTTTCTCTGGAAAGATTGGGTCCATCACTTCTTAAGGGGTCAACAGAGAACCTGTCATAATGCCGCTTTACAGAAAAACAGGAAATAGGGAAATTGGGAAATATTGAACCTCAACCCCCAAAAAACAGCAAGTGGGGAAAAAAATCCCCAGTGAGAAGAAAAATACTCAAACATTTGAGTTTTTGGGATGATGACTTAATTTATTTTAACCTCTGGAAATGCTTAGTAAATCCTGTCCAGGTTAATTTTGTGAGGTAGCCTTGATGCATTAAGCACCATGACAAACTTAGATGGGCTGAGTGGCCTTGTAAGTCCTTGTTCATTATTCTTATTTTCAAATTTATGTTGTACGTGTGTGTGTGTGTGTGTGTGTGTGTGTGTGTGTGTGTGTGTGTGTGTGTGTGTGTGTGTGTGTGTGTGTGTGTGTGTGTGTGTGTGTGAGAAATATATATATGTGTGTGTGTGTGTCTGTGTCTGTGCGTGCACGTGCGTGTGTGATCTGCCCAGGTACCATGGCAATGGAAGTACGGCCAGCAGTGCTGGAGAGAGAGCAGGGCTCTTTGTACTCGCTTCACTCAGACCACACTGTGGTGAAGCACTTTGACCAGGTGGACATCTCCAATGGCCTGGACTGGTCGCCGGATCACAGAATCTTCTACTACATCGACAGCTTGTCGTACAAGGTGGAAGCTTTTGACTATGACATACAGACAGGAAGCATCTGTGAGTAGTGACTGCATTTTACATATTCAGAGATTGGATAACTATCTAATTTATTTAATTACTGCCGAAGCCAAACACATTTCTCAAAGGACCTTATACCTTATTTATACCTGCCAGAGGTTCATTCCAGCCAATACCTACAACTGCAAAATTAATTATCTTTTTTTCTGTTTGCCACCTCTTTTGCTTATGTACTGACAAAAGATAATGTCCGGTCATGCCAACCTGATGTTGAATGGTATATTAATATATATTTATTGTATATTTATTGTGTTCAGAAGGTGGATTTAATGGGTGCTGTCGCCAGTTGACTCATGCAAAGGCCCTATTCAGTGTAGTGATGTACCCTGATATTAAACTGTGATCATGCCAGTGCTAAAAACATCAAGAGGCTACCAACATTGTAGTGGAAGGACAGCCTGCTTTTGTCTCCCAGAATGATGGAGGGGGAAGTTACAGCAGTGACACTGGCCTATAATTACAACTGTAAGAAATTAAATCAGGGAGGATAAAAATAGTCTTTAGTTTTTTTTATTTTAATTCAGTGTTTTATGATAATTTAAAATGGTTGGCATTGATGACGGTAGGTTTTGGTGACGCATGGTTGTGGTGTGTGCTTTTCTGGTTGGTCAGAGAGAGGGAATAGTCCTAGTGTTTCTCATGAGTGATCTGTGAAGGTAACCGTCGGAAGGTCTACGGCCTGGAGAAGGACGAGGGAATTCCAGACGGCATGTGTATCGACACACAGGGGAAGCTGTGGGTCGCCTGCTACAGCGGGGGGAGAGTGGTCCGCATCGATCCACAGACAGGTGTGTGTGTGTGTGTGTGTGTGTGTGTGTGTGTGTGTGTACATGTATACTTCTGTGTGTGTGTGTATGTATGTATATACATGTATACTTCTGTGTGTGTGTGTGTGTGTATGTATATACATGTATACTTCTGTGTGTGTGTGTGTGCATATACAGTCAAGCCGGAAAGTCTGCACACCCCTTTCACCTTCTCCACGTTTTATTACGTTACAGACATATTCTACAATAGATTGAGTTCATTTTTTTGTCTCAAAATTCTACACAAAATAGCCCATAATGTGAAAACAGGTTTTTAGACATTTGTGCTAATTTATAAAAAATCATAATGTAAAATATCATATGTACACAAGTGTGCACACCCTTTGATATGACACCCAAAAGTGAGCTGAGGTGCATTTTGTTTCCACTGATACTGCTTGAGATGTTTCTACAACTTAATTGGAGTCCACCTGTGATAAATTCAATTGATTGGACATGATTGGGGATTGCCGACACCTGCCTATATAAGGTCCCACAGTTGACAGTGCATGTCAGAGCAAACTCCAAGCCATGGGGTCAAGGGAATTATCTGCAGACCTCAGAAACAGGATTGTGTCAAGGCATAGATCTGGAGAAGGGTACGGAAAAATCTCTGCAGCTTTACAGGTCCCAAAGAGCACAGTGGCCACCATCATTCGTAAATGGAAGAAGTTTGGAACCACCAAGAATCTTCCTAGACCTGGCCGCCCGGCCAAACTGAGCAATCGGGGAAGACTGGCCTTGGCCAGGGAGGTGAGCAGGAATCCGAGGGTCACTCTGACAGAGCTCCAGCGTATCCTTGTGGAGATGGGAGAACCTTTCAGAAGATCAACCATCCAGGCAGCACTCCACCAATCAGGCCTTTATGGTAGAGTGGCCAGACGGAAGCCCCTCCTTAGTAAAAGGCACATCACAGCCCGCTTGGAGTTTGCCAAAAGGCACCTAGAGGACTCTCAAACCATGAGAATCAAGATTCTCTGGTCTGATGAAACCAAAATTGAACTTTATGGCCTGAATACCAAGCGTCACGTCTGGAGGAAACCAGGCACCGCTCATCACCTGGCTAATACCATCCCTACAGTGAAGCATGGCGGTGGCAGCATCATGATGTGGGGATGTTTTTCAGCAGCGGGAACGGGGCGACTAGTCCTGATAGAGGGAAAGATGAATGCAGCTAAGTACACCGAGATCCTTGAAGAAAACCTGCTCCAGAGCGCTCTGGACCTCAGACTGGGGCGAAGGTTTACCTTCCAACATGACAACGACCCGCAGCACACAGCCAAGAGAACAAAGGAGTGGCTTCGGAGAAAGTCTGTGCATGTCCTTGAGTGGCCCAGCCAGAGCCCAGACCTGAATCCAATTGAACATCTGTGGAAAGAGCTGAAAATGGCTGTGTACCGACGCTCCCCATCCAACCTGACGGAGCTTGCAAGGATATGCCAAGAGGAATGGGCAAAAATGTCCAGAAACAAGTGTGCCAAGCTCGTAGCTTCTTTCCCAAGACGCCTTGAAGCTGTAATCGCTGCCAAAGGTGCAGCAACCAAGTATTAGGCTAAGGGTGTGTACAGATATGTAACCCCTAAATAACCTATTTTTGTCAGTAAAATAAAATTGCATATTTTCTAAAAACCTGTTTTCACTTTGTCATTATTGGCTATTGTGTGTAGATGTTTGAGGCAAAAAATGAACTCAATCTATTGTAGTATAAGTCTGTAACGTAATAAAACGTGGAGAAGGTGAAAGGGGTGTGCAGACTTTCCGGCTTGACTGAATATACATGTATTCTTCTGTGTGTGTGTGTGTGTATATACACATGTATACTTCTGTGTGTGTGTGTGTGTGTGTGTGTGTGTGTATATATATATATACATGTATACTTCTGTGTGTGTGTGTATACATGTATACTTTTGTGTGTGTGTGTGAGAGAGAGAGAAACCTTGAACTGCAGGTCTTTCCAGGACACACTGCAAAAAATGTCTTAAGTGTTTTTGTCTTGTAATGAGACTTAAAATCTTATTTTTTTCTATAAATTGTAAAACATTATCTTGTTTTAAGTTTAGGTTCACTGCTTGACAAGTGAAATTCTCACCCCATTGGCAAATTTTTTGCCAATGAAACAGAAATAAGATTCTAAAGTCTAAATATAAGATGAAAATGCTTGTTCAGATTAGGTTTTTGCAGTGTTTGGGTAACGTAATGTTAGGGAACTTGGCCTGAAACCCCAAGGTTGTAGGATGGATTCCCAGATGGGGCACTGAGACTTTCAGTAAGATACTTAACCTGCATTGTTTCAGTAAATATCCAGCTGTATAAATGGATTGTATGGAAAGTTGGGCTGCACAATTAATCAAATTTTAATCGGGATTACAATTTTGGCTTTCCATGATTACTAAACGAAAATAATCGAGAATGACAATTTTGAAGGCAGTCTGTTTACAAATGAAAACTCTCACTTTACTGGACTTTCTCTGGTGTTCTATATCAAATCAAGCACTCTTACCATCACAATAGAGGGTTAGGGGTTGAAAATGTGAAAATACAAGCATTGTTCTGTTCATTCAAAATGTTAAAGTGTAATAAAAGTATTATGTTCCGAAAACCTATGAATAATCGTGATCTCAATGTTTAATAATATAATTGTGAGTAAAATGTTTGCCATAATCATGCTGCCTTAATGGAAAGAATGTAAGATGTCAGATAAGTCTCTCTGGATAAACTATATTAGCATCTGCAACATGCCTAAAATGTATTTTCTCAGGGACACGTATGCAGACGGTGAAGTTGCCTGTGGATAAAACCACTTCCTGTTGCTTTGGAGGAAAGGAGTACTCTGACCTGTATGTGACCTCTGCGTACCAAGGCATGGACCAGGCCTCCCTTGCCAAACAACCTCAAGCAGGATGCATATTTAGGGTAAAGGATTACTGGATTGTGTACATTTCATTTCTGAGAAATTTGATTTGTTACATCGTGCATCATGTGGCCATGACAGAAGGAATGTTTAATGTTTGTATCGTCATTGTATCAGTATACATCAAAATGTGTATTATTTATCCATGGATTCAGATGAGAAATATTTCAAATATATATATTTTCTTTTTTACAGATCACTGGTTTGGGTGTAAAAGGGATCCCCCCAAACGCATTTGCTGGGTAAACTGGACAACGGTGTTAGTAAAGTCTGTCCACAATCATTCTACAATAATTATTACGTTAAAAAATGGCCTATTCGTCCCATGAATATCTCGCCATTTTGTGATTACCTCACAATGTTGCCTAACTCCCAAGTTTAAAATCCAAATCAAATTAGGAAAGAGGTGGATGTACAAAACGTTGAGGTCTAGCTGATAAAACGGTTATTTTCTGTCGTGTCTAAAATGATTAATGTATAAAGATAATTCCGTGCTCTTACCATGTGTGGGACGTGGCATTGGTATGGGGAATCCACCCAGCAATAATGGCATGTAAATAACATAAGTAAGGCCCACTTATTTACTATGAAAGAAATAGAATTTGTAATTTGATACTCAGCTCGGTACTGAATGGTTACGTCCACCAGTAGTCTTTATTCCAGCCAATCAGAAGACCCGTCTAATAACCACGCCCACCTGTGCCTTAAAAATGTGCTCAGTACATTTAGGCCAATCCTTGAGTTATAGTTCATTGAACCGATCAGATTTAGCATCACACTCAACTTTTGTGTTTTATTTAAAATTTGGATTATTGCACTGCGTGTTGGCACCGTGTATTGCGTCTGAGGAGGACAGAGAAATTATAGCATGATGCAATCACAGATGGATGACAGACTGATCACTATATGATATACAGTGCAGTCTAAGTATTTGGACAGTGACACAATTTTTGTTGTTTTGGCTCTGTACTCCAGCACATTGGATTTGAAATGGAACAGTGACTATGAGGTTAAAGTGCTGACTTTCAGCTTTAATTTGAGGGTTTTTACATACATATTGGGTGAACTGTGTAGCAATTGTAGCCAATTCGAAGGGCCGCAACACAAATTATTTCAAACACAAAGAAGAAACAAAATGAGTTTATTAAAAATATCAAAATAAAGAGACATGACACAAAGGAAAAGGGTTTGGTGAGTTTGTACAAGCAGACTAGAAACGACACCCGGAATCCAAACACAACGGCCGGTGGTTTTGTGCTGAGAAGCACTGTTTACCAACCTTCCTGAACTGAGAACAATGCCAAAGTCTCCACGTGACAAAACCCCGGTCAACTTGCCTCCAATGTCCCATCTCCGGACCTCCTCTCAGTTGTCACACAACAATTGTCTCAGCGTTTACACATATGTCCGGTATCACACGAGCGCAGACAAAAGTACTCCTCAAAACACAAGTAGCCTAGCCAGCTTACACCAGGGACAGACTACAACACAGCAACGTAGCCATAAACAAACGAGCAGCTTACTCCCTGAAACACCACAATGCTACTTTAAAACGAGCTTCAGCGCGGCAGCAAGCTAGCAGCGTGTATGAACATACACCAAAGGGACAGCAAAACCAACCCTTAGCTAGAGAACACCTCCAATACATATGCTCTGGGGAAACCCAGCACAGGTGTCTGCAATTTCCAATCACCACTCAGGTGAACAGAGGGAAACTGGTTAGCATACAAAAGAATTAAAGGGCCGCACTCACAAGGCAGCATCGGGACGTAACAGTATAAAAAACAGGCTGATTTCCATAGTTCAGATTTAAAGAGTAAGTGCACCCACTGTCTCAGCCTGTCTCCACCTACTACACAATTTTGACTTTACTTTGCATAAATTAATGTACAAATGATTTTGTTGAACTCAGATCAAACTGTCAAACTAGACGTTGCAGATCAAATATGAATCAAGATTCAGCAACTGCATGGCCTATTTCTCACCTCAAATATTTTCAGAAACAGTAGTGGGCTATTTAGGTGTGATAAGAGAGTTTATGAACAGGCCGCCATGTTGTTCCCGTTTAAAAACGTGGAGCTGAAACGAAAGTCACGTAGTGGGTCTAACCAATCAGGTGCCGGCTGTTTCCGTTGTGGGCGGTGACAATTATCCATATGACGTAGAGGTACCTCCAAAGAGGTACTCTGACATCACGATTGGGGCGGGGGCAGTGTGGGGAGCAGAAAGGGAATTTCAACCGTTAGAGGGCATGCACAAAGACGCTTTTCTACCAGTTTATGATGTAGGTGACAATATTATTTCAGAATTGTTCAAATAACGGAATGGACAAATAAGTTTCATTATAAGGTATAGGCATACAAACACGTTTACAGCGGGGGGGGGGGAAAGTGATCTAGGGTGTACTTACCCTTTAACATGAGGAATTTAAAGAACAATACATTCCTGAGAACGTAGCCATACGTATGACGTATGATAAGTAGCCTTAGAAGAGATGTAGGCTAAAGGTAAAAGGTAAAATTCACTTATTCAGGAGTGCTTTGTAGACAACTGGTAGGCAGTGAAGGCCAGCCTACCATCTGGTAGAGAACACATTGAGGAGTTCTAAAACCATCACCAGTAATGAACTTAAAGCCGCTATGGTAACCTGCATCAAGAGTTATAGCTGTTGCATGCATATAAATAATGTCACCGTAGTCTAAAAGCGATAAAAATGTCACCTGAACAATTTAAAATAAAGCAGTCATGGTCAATAATAGCTTATTTTGTACACAAAGGGGGGCTTCATGTATTTGTCCAGCTTATGTAACGTCTGGTTGTGTGAGGTCTACCGGGGACCCTATTTACATTTGAGTTTTTTTAACAGTTTGTCATCATGCGTCTTATACAATAAATCTTCATTAACCAGGTACCCAAATATTTTAAACATTGGACCCTTCGAATTTACACATAAGCTGTAACGAGAATTTTAAGATCAATTCTGTTTTTCTCTTTAGATCTACTACGGAGCATAAAATTTATCTCAGTCGGGTTTAGAACCAGTTTATGACTGATGAGAGCATTTTTAACGGTATAAAATCAGCCTGTAATTTACTAAAAGCTAGATTAATTGAGGGTACGGATGCATAAATGAATGTCATCCCCATAATAATGAACAGAGATGTTAGTAACTGTAAGAAAAAAAGGACGTCTCTCGAACTTGGTGAAAATGATGTTTATTTAAAGGATACAGAAATTGCACTCTGGATTCAGCAGAGTTACTCTGAATCCTGTTCTGTGAAATGTACGACTTTAAATACCCTTTTTCGGGCTCTGTATTCTTAAGGCGGGAAACAGAAATGTATATTCAAAATGATTCAAAAAGCCACTGTCTGGCTCGCTTAAATCAATCAGTCTGTCCATCAGTCGGGGGTCAGAAGGTTCGACTTCCTGTGGTCTAACCAGGAACCAGTCTATTGTATTGCTAATCTAGTCTCCTTGGTTGGAATAGGCCTTGATTACTCACTCCCAGCTGCTATTCTACAATTGAATACTATGCCTATCAGTGGCGACGAGTCACTGCTGACAGTTACATTTTAACCTGCATTGTATTTATGATAAATTGGTTGAATCGGCCGGCGGTGTGGTTGATTTGCCAGTGTTTGCGTGGATCATGTCAACTTAGAATCTTACATAACCAATAACCCTAGGTCATTTATATATACAGCATAATGTCAATAACAGAAGGCCCAAGCTTAAACCCCACTCCCTTTGTAACCACAACACTCCGGGGGAAAAAGGTATGAGAGGCTTGTCACTGCTACTTTATAGGTAGCCTACATAAAATTGTACCCCTAGCCAGCAATAATTTGCACCTTTTTTGCTTGAAAATGTACTTATTAGTGGCCAAATATTGTACTTTCAGGGTACATTTTGGAAATGTGTTCCTTAAAGGAGAAAAATGTACCTCCACTGTACCTTTATTTCTGAGAGTGAAGAAAAGCAGACTGATGGCCATGAAGCATAATTGCTTATCTTCTGCCATTTAAATGGCTCTGCTCTCAAACCATTGACAAGCATTTTCATCAAAACCAATGCATTTGAGTCTTTATTAAAAACAATGATGTGGCCTGCTGTATCAAAGGCTTTTGACAAGTCAATAAACAAAGCAAGGCGTTTGGGCCTCGTTCACCTTAATCACTCGGAACAAATTGCTTTTCTTTAAAACATTTTTACAAACATTTCGGGATTAACTGATGTTTGCGTTCTGAGCTTCTGTTCAACCCAAGGAAAAATCCCAAGGGCCCAATGTTCTTTTCTATCCAGGGAAGGGACATTGTCATTTAGCCTAGGCTACTACTTTACAGACTGGAGTCATGGTGCTGTGACCGCGGGTCTGAAAACGGACTGCTGCGATTTTAAAATACTATGATAAGGCAGATATGAACGGATTTGACAGTTGATAAAAAATTTTACCTATAGGCAGGAAAGCTTTGATATCTGGCTCAATTACATCACCTCCTTTATTTAAGGGTAACACATACAGTTGAAGTCGAAGGTTTACATAAACCTTAGCCAAATCCATTTAAACTCAGTTTTTCACAATTCATGACATTTCATCCTAGTAAACATTCCCTGTCTTAGGTCAGTTAGGATCACAACTTTATTTTAAGAATGTGAAATGTCAGAATAATAGTAGAGAGAATTATTTATTTCAGCTTTTATTTCATCACATTCCTAGTGGGTCAGAAGTTTACATACACTCTGTTAGTATTTGGTAGCATTGATTTTAAATTGTTTAACTTGGGTCAAATGTTTTGGGTAGCCTTCCACAAGCTCCTCACAATAAGTTGCTGGAATTTTGGCCCATTCCTCCAGACAGATCTGGTGCAACTGAGTCAGGTTTGTAGGCCTCCTTGCTCGCACACGCTTTTTCAGTTCTGCCCACAAATTTTCGATTGGATTGAGGTCAGGACTTTGTGATGGCCACTCCAATACCTTGACTTTGTTGTCCTAAGCCATTTTGCCACAACTTTGGAAGTATGCTTTGGGTCATTTGCGACCAAGCTTTAACTTCCTGGCTGATGTCTTGAGATGTGCTTCAATATATCCACATAATTTTCCTTCCGCATGATGCCATCTATTTTATGAAGTGCACCAGTCCCTCCTGCAGCAAAGCACCCCCACAACATGATGCTGCCACCCCCGTGCTTCACGGTTGGGATGGTGTTCTTCGGCTTGCAAGCCTCACCCTTTTTCCTCCAAACATAACAATGGTCATTATGGCGAAACAGTTACATTTTTGTTTCATCAGACCAGAGGACATTTCTCCAAACAGTAAGATCTTTGTCCCCATGTGCAGTTGCAAACTGTAGTCTGGCTTTTTTATGGCGGTTTTGGAGTAGTGGCTTCTTCCTTGCTGAGCAGCCTTTCAGGTTATCGATATAGGACTTGTTTTACTGTGGATATAGATACTTTTGTACCTGTTCCCTCCAGCATCTTCACAAGGTCATTGATTTGCACTTTTTGCACCAAAGCATGTTCATCTCTAGGAGACAGAATGCATCTCTTTCCTGAGCGGTATGACGACTGCATGGTCCCATGGTGTTTATACTTGCGTACTATTGTTTGTACAGAGAAACGTGGTACCTTCAGGCATTTGCAAATTGCTCCCAAGGATGAACCAGACTTGTGGAGGTCCACAATTTTCTTTCTGAGGTCTTGGCTGATTTATTTAGATTTTTCCATGATGTCAAGCAAAGAGGCTAGAGGTTTGAAGGTATACAGGCCTTAAAATACATCCACAGGTACACCTCCAATTGACTCAAATAATGTCAATTAGCCTATCAGACGTTTCTAAAGCCATGACATCATTTTCTGGAATTTTCCAAGCTGTTTAAAGGCACAGTCAACTTAGTGTATATAAACTTCTGACCCACTGGAATTCTGATATAGTGAATTAAACAATTGTTGGAAAAATTACTTGTCATATGTCCTAACTGACTTGCCAACACTATAGTTTGCTAACATGAAATCTGTGGAGTGGTTAAAAATGAGTTTTAATTACTTCAACCTAAGTGTATGTAAACTTCCGACTTTAACTGTATGCTGCTTTCCAAACATTTGGAATATTTCCAGCAGTGATAGTCAAATTAAAGATATAAGTTAATGGGGAAGCTATGAAAGGCGCTGCTGACAATACAAGTCATAGATCAAGATTTTTCAGCACCAGTTTTTTTGGGCGTCAATGGCACCTTCCAGCGCCTCGCTTAGAGATAGCAGTCTCATAGAAACGTTTAGCCAGCTTGACCGCTTATGCTCGGTCTTTGAGTCTCACCATAGTGATCTTATTATGAGAGAGGGATGCTTTTTCAAATAAATTACCAGCAGAAATAAAATGATCATTAAAAACATTACATACTTGTTCCTTTTTTGATATGATGCTTGAGCCATGAAAGAGGTAGAGAGGAAACCTGCTTATGGTTAAATGGTTTAACCGTTTTCCAGATTTTGGAAGGATTAGGCTACCATCACAATCAGACAGCGTATATTATCAACAAGGTAGTGTGATTTAGTGATGAAGCGCATGTTTGACAGCTTCGCGGGACATTGCATTGTTAAAATGTATGACTGAGCTACTTCAGAGAGATCCGAAAAAACACCGTGTCAGGGGAAACCGCTATCCATTTTACTGGTCTCAGCGTTTTAAAAGCCCGGTCACCTTTTAATAAGATGCAACTCGCTTAACTATGGCTTGTTGGTAGTTTTATGTTAATAAGTTGGTCTGACACTGGTAATATTTTACAAACATGTTCTCACGGTCCCTGCAACAACCGATATGATATCGCTCTCTTAAAAAAAAAAAAAAATTTAAAAAAAATGCTGGCTCTTTAAAAGGGTTGCTTACTGTAGCATCTGCCGATTAGACGGATAGGCTACGAGTCCCCGCCTTCTACAAACTAGCGACGCTTTCAGGCGTAGACAGTCAAAATTACGCGCTCTCGGAAGCAGGATATTTTATATCCATCCTAATGTAAACCTTCCTATGCTGTCTTTCATGGAGCGACCATATTAACGTGATGGATATGCCAGGATAACTTCAAATTCTAACTTGTTTTTTTGGGTGGCGAAATGGTTCACATAGCAGATGAGTTTTCCGGACTATTCTATTACCGCCTAGCTTTTGCTTTCAAGCCAACGTCGAAGGATTTCAGCACCACACACCCAAGTACAACCTGACACGGACAGTGACGGTCTCTATGTTGTTTCATTGCCGATCCTATACCTGACAAGTATGGCTTTTTGGAGATTATTTGAACACGAGCAAGCTTTGGACACATGTGACACGCCCTTTAGATTATTTTTAAGATAAGGTACCAAAACCGGTTTACAGTAGGCTACACTACAATGGAACTGGACTGACCGGGCAGTAAAGTAGCCTACTGCAGACTGTGACGTTGGAAACAGCTGTAGGTGCAGTTTGGTAATGCTTAGCCTAATAATTTAAGTCAACATTTTTGTTTGTGGAGTGCTTATGAACGAACTGAACATCCTTCTAGACGTATAAAGGTAGGCTATATGAGTATTATAGGCGAGTAATAATTTATTTTAAGATAGCGCTTTATCTTTGTTTTAAGGCTTTGTCGGTCGAATGCATTCAACGCTCTCAAAGCCGGGATTACACTGAAAGGGGCTTGAATGTAGCCTTTTTGTTTTGTGTTTCAAATAGCCTATGTCGACGCTCATTGTATGACCACAAATAGGCTACGTTTTATGCAGAAAGTAGATACAGCCTAGGCTATAGCCATTGTAGTATAGAGCCGTTATAGGCGCTCGAGATCGTTGCCTTATTCTATATTTAACATAAAAAACTACCCAGTCACGTTAAGAAATTCTTTTTTTTTTTTTTTTTTTTTTTCTCCCCCCCCAAGACACCATGGACATTGGTCTAAGCCGACATACACATTTCCATATATCAGGCTGAATAGACAGAGATGTCCTCTGTGAAGACGACGGGCTTCAACGGGTCCCTGAGGGACTTGCCCACGGACAACTGGATGTCCCATCTGCCGGGCGCTCTATGGGACGTGCCCCTTTGTAACTTGGCCATCCCAGGTAAACTCAATGTTCCTCATCCGTCGTATGCTGTTAGGACATCGTGTTAGAAAGAAAAAAAGAATGAAATTCGCACGTACATATACTGTTTTTTTTGGCTGCGTCCAGTGTATATCGCCTATACAGACTATTTCTGCATCGATTGTGTCTTTTTGGGGATGAGCGCCATACTGAATTATGCAGGCAAGTGTGAGAAGAGAGCGTGAATGATAAGTGTTCTGTGGACAGGGCTTTAGTGCTTTAGGAGTGAAGAGTAGGTGTTGGCATTAAAGACGCGTTTGGTTCCCTGCCTCAATGCTGTCAGCAAAATTTCACTCTCAAGGTCAATAAATATTACAGTATGTTTCACTGGTAGTCTTCTCAACCTTCAACAAAAAAAAATATCCCCGAAACTTAAAATCAATGAGAGGGAGAGTAGCACGGTTATTCCATTAAAGCCAGGCAGTGTAATGCATAGTCTGTTTTTTATTCTTCCTTTTGCGTAGAAACTACTCTATTTTTTTTATTTTAATGGTAAAATATGGAACAGAAGTGTTAAAATAATAGTTTTGAATGTATGGAAAAATACTCAGCATATATTTTAGCTGTTCATTCCTTTCATTCCTTTAATGTAAATTTTTGTACAATAGTGTGTGTGTGTGAGTGGCCATAATTAACATTCATATGCATATCGTGTATTTAAATATATACTGCCCTCCAAAGTGATTCAAATCCTTGATAAAGATGAGCAAAGAAACTTATGAGCACAATAATTAATTGGACACATTTTTTGTTATTTTGGTTCTGCACTCTAGCACTTTGAGTTTGAAAGGATACAATGACAATGAGGTTGAAGTGCAGACTGTCAGCTTTTAGAAATTATAGAACCTTTTGTACATAGTCCCCCCCATTTTCGGGCATCAAAAAATATTGGACAGTTTAACATAATGTAGAATAAAGTAATCATTTTTAATATTTGGTTGTATATCCTTTGCCTGCCATGACTTCTTGATGTCTGTGACCCAACAACATCAAAAGACTCTTGATATCTTATTTTCTGGTACTCATACAAGCGATACTATAACCTCTCTGCATTTGAATGGATCTCTATGGGAATTGGGGGGGTGGGACTAGATTTAGCTGTAAATTATGCTGGAACAGTATGGAATACATGGTTGGTGAAATGGCTGTAAGTCATCAAGGGTTTGTGGTGTCAAACCAGCCTCAAACCATCACTCTGCTGCCAAATATGCAGTAGACATGGATGGATCAGGGTTGTTTCTCCTGATAAATTTTATCTCTATGTAAAAATAAGTCAGGAGAAGAAACCCTTCAAGTTATCCATATCTACTGCATATCTGGCAGCAGAGTGATGTTTTAATGCTTGTTTGATACGTCAGACCCTTGATGACTTAGAGCCATTTAGCCAACCATGTGTTCCACACTGTTCCAGTGTAATTTGCAGCTAAATCTAGCCCCACCCCTCAATTCCCAGAGATTCATTCAAATGCAGCGTGGTTATAGTATCGCTTGTAGGAGTACCAGAAAATAAGATATCAAGAGTCTTTTGATATTGTTGGGTCACAGACATCAGGAAGTCATGGCATGCAAAGGATATGTGATCAAATATTAAAAATGATGACTTTATTCTACATTATGTTAAACTGTCCAATATTTTTTGATGCCCGAAAATGGGGGGGGGGGGCTATGTACAAAAGGTTCTATAATTTTTAAAGGGTTCATCCGATATGGATGGAAATACCCTCAAATTAAAGCTGACTGCACTTCAACCACATTGTCTCCTTCCAAACTCAAAGTGCTAGAATACAGAACTAAAATGACAAAAAAATGTGTCACTGTCCAATGAATTATGGTGCTCAATGTATATAATAAACAATACAGGTGAGGTAATGTGCTATATATACACACACACACACACACACACACACACACACACAATGAGGCAGATGGTTTGGGAGGCAAAAAGCAATCCAAGGGACACAGTCCAAGATTTACAAATCTACTGTCAGACACCACCTTCACAGCAACAGGCTTTTTTTGGAAGGGCTGCCAGAAAAAAGCCTTGATTTCAGCAATTAATAAAAAAACGCTTCTGCAGTATGTTTCCTGGGGCTCTTGTTAAAGTTTATGGAATCATGAACAAATTCCAAAACCTTTTGACCAATAAACCGGTTCCCTGGACTCTATAAAATATATACAGTATATATACACACAAAATACTGGAGACAGGGTTGTGTATGAACTTTGTTTTGTGCATTGTATTACTTAAGAAAATTGTTATTTTAGTTGATTCCATTTAATTATATTTTCCATGTTTGGGAATCAAAATTTAGTTCAATACTTTTATGTTTTTTTTGTATATCTCTATGAAGGATGTGACTAATTTTGGAGGGTACTCTGTCAAAACTATAGCCTACTTTTTATGTTTAGGATTACATATTTTATGATGATCTTTCGCAAGTGTTTAGAAGTGCATATTTATTTTAACACCTTTTGGTGAGAATGTTGTATGCAGGAACAGCGCGTGGACAAGTGTGTCTCTCTGTTTTGTAGGAAGCCACAACACGGTTACGTACTGTCTGGATAGGAACGATAGGTCCCCGGTTGACCCCAAACAACCAGACTTGTTACGCAAGCTGGACAAATACATGAAGCCCCTCATTCGACCCTTTGTGTACAAGTGGTCAATCACACAGGTAGGCAACGATGCAGGTAGGCTCTGAAAGTGCTGGACTGTAAGGGCCATTAATCCATGTGCAGGAACTGGTGATTTCCCTTGTAAATGCAGTGAACTTACAGCACATTTCACAATGAAATTCAGTGCAATTCGTTATGGAGTGCAGGTTAGGTCTACTATTATTGCCTAGGAAACGTTTATGGGGCACACACACTAGCGTAACTAGCGGGGGGGGCAGGGAGGGCACCCGCCCCCCCCCCCCCGGAGGCAAAATGCCAAGAGCCCTCAGTCGCTTGGAGGCAAACGCATACATTTTTAATTAAATAAAAATCAAAATGAATTATTGTCAACAGTATGGACATAAGTGAACAAAATAAAACGTGGGGAAATATGTTCATTAATGTAATTCATATTACGTTGTTTTACTTCCACAAATGCACATTGCACGCACGTTCGTTTCCGACGTCAGTCAGCAACGCAGTTAAAAATGAAACAAAAAATCGGGTTATGTGAAACGTAGCCTAAACAAAAAGAACAGCGGGAGAAAACAAAAGCTTCGTTAACATGTGTAGCCTACCAATAACTAACTTATTTTTGAAGCATAATCACCCCAAGGAGGGCTCAAGTTGAGACTGTCTCAGTTTGGAGAACGTACGCTAATCAACAAGTTTGCCAGGGCAAAAGAATGAAGAATTTACCTGCAAGAACGACCACGACCACGTAGACAAGAAAGCGCAATGAATGAACTTAATTTTTGACGTATGCTATAACATTTTAAATATACCATATAAATAAATGAATGAACTGAATATTCAATTTCTCATATAGCCTAGACCTACCGTGTCAAAATTAACGATTTTGTTTTGTGTAGACAGAAACTTTAGCCTGGCCTACACTTTGTAGCTATTTTGAAAAGCAAAATAAGATGAGTTCAATGCATAGGACCGCATGCAATGTCATATCGAATTGGTTTTGTTTTTGTCAGAATAATAGCCTAAAAACATATTTATAAAACATGTTTTATAAAACATATAACACATCTTTATTTGCAGACATTAATTAGCTATAGGTAGCCTACTATTGCTACTGAGTACAGATCCTTTCCAAAAAATCAGAATATCATGGAAAAGTTTTTTTTTTTCAATAATTCCATTCAAAAAGTGAAACTTTCATAGATTATAGATTCATTACACACAAAGTGAAATATTTCTAGCCTTTATTTGTTTCATTTTTCATCATTTTTGGTTTACAGCTCCAGAAAACCCCCAAAACAGTATTTCAAGAAATTAGTAGTGTGTCGAAAATCAGCATTTACTTCAGTTATTTCAGAGAATGAGTGGAGTGGCTTGACTCGAGGAATCCGACAGTTGTAGCCCCATGTCCCGGATACGTCTGTACGTGGTGGTTTTTGAAGCACTGACTCCAGCCTCAGTCCACTCCCTCTGCATCTCCGCCAAATTTTTGGAATCATCTTTGCTTGACAATCCGCTGAAGGCTACGGTCATCTCTTTTGCTTGTGCACCTTCTCCTGCCACATTTTTCCCTTCCACTAAACTTTCTACTGATATGCTTGGACACTGCACTCTGTGAACAGCCAGCCTCCTTAAGCGATGACCTTTTGTGGCTTACCCATCTTCTGGAGGGTGTCAATGATGGTCTTCTAGCCAATTGTCAAGTCTGCAGTCTTCCCCATACTGAACCAAACTGAGATAAACTTTGCAGGTGTTTTTGAGTAAATTAGATGATAGTGTGACACTCAGTCTAAAACATTAATTCTCTGAAATAACTGAAGTAAATGCTGATTTTCGACACACTATTCTAATTTCTTGAAATACTGTTTTGGGGGTTTTCTGGAGCTGTAAGCCAAAATTATGAAAAATGAAACAAATAAAGGCTAGAAATATTTCACTTTGTGAAATATCAAATTTCTCGACAAATCGAACGTGTGTCGCATTCGAGGATCATGGCCTAAACACAAGAATTCAGACGCAGGTCATGGATCATTAAAATCCCGTTTAGATCCCATCTCTCTGGGGCAGTCTGGGTCGGATTCTGACGGTATTGGATCTGAAATGTAAATGCTCCAGCGTGCGTCTTCACCTGGTCAGCAACGTTCAGCTGAGAAATGACATCCTGTGATAAGCGTGCGGGTGTCGCCGTGTTGCCGAGCATGTTGTCGGGTTGAATGGAACAATGAGCACAAGGGTATTACAGAAGTGTATAAATACCGGATATACATAATTCCATTTGTCAATGGTATTGGAGATGGGTTTAAATGGGGCTAATAATCCCTGAAAAGGTCACCTGTCCTGTTCTCTGGTATCTTCAACCAGCAGGGGGAGAAAATACTCAGAATTAATGAGCTGCAGTCTCAATGGCATGTTCTACAGAGGAAAAAGGATTTTCAATTTCAGTCCCATATACTAACATTGTTAAAGGGTAACTACACTCTAGATCACTTTTCTTTCACTGTAAACGTGTTTGTATGCCTACCTTATAATGAAACTTATTCATGCATTCCGTTATTTCAACAATTCTGAAATAATATTGTATATCATAAGAAACTGGTACAAAAGCGTCTTTGTGCTGCCCCTAATGGTTGAAATTTCCTTTCTGCTCCTCACACTGCCCCCGCCCCAATCATGATGTCAGAGTACCTCTTTGGAGGTACCTCTATGTCATATGGATAATTGTTGCCGCCCACAACGGAAACAGGCCGGCACCTGATTGGTTAGACCCGCTACATTACTTTCGTTTCGCCTCCACGTTTTTTAACCGGAACAACGTGGCGTCCTGCTCAATTCTCTTATTCCACCTCAATAGTCCACTGAAAATATTTGAAGTGAGACCTAGGCCATGCAATTGCTGAATCTTGATTCATATTTTATGTGTTCAAAGTTCCTGACCCGGTTTGCATAGAAGGTTTGCATGCGGCATCTGTTTTGCATGCACGTGTGTCATTGTTTTTGGTTCATTTGATTTGTTTATTGAAATAAATAGTGCACTAACATTCCCAACATTATAGGCAGCAGATTGAGTAATCTGTAATCCTAATGTATATCACATGACTAGCACGGAACACACATGAACTGTATATAGGGTTATATAACACATCCTTCTGTGATTGTACATAGAAACCTCGGAATAATTGAGAGTAGGGGCATTTGGCAAATAAATAATTACAACTACAGCCAAAATGAATGCATATGCTCCTATTGTTTAATAAATACATATGCTCCTATTGTTGTATAATGAATGCATATGCTCCTATTGGTGTTTAATGAACGCATATGCTCCTATTGGTGTTTAATGAACGCATATGCTCCTATTGGTGTTTAATGAAAGTATAAACTCAGATTGCTTTTACTGAATGCATATGCTTCTATTGGTGTTTAATGAACGCATATGATCCTATTGGTGTTCAATGAATGCATATCTGCTATTGCTGTTTTCAATGACTGCATACGCTGATATTGTTCAATTAATTCATATGCTCCCGTTGGTCTTTAATGAATAAATATGCACTATTTAATAACTGCATGTGCTCGTATTGTTTTTTTAAAGGAATACGATGTGAAGGAGCAGCTGGACGCGGGGGTGCGGTACTTTGACCTCAGGATCGCTCGTCGACCCAATGACCGCTCCAGTGACCTGTACTTCTACCATGGCGTGTTCACAACTGTGACCGTGGAGGTAAGCGGTCAACACCCACAGTACTGTATGAGACGCACAGACCCGCACTGACAAGTGACCGGTCAAACCGAACCAAGCGGTCACGGTCAGAGAACTGAAACCCGATCTTAATAGATCATTGAGGATAAGGATGCAGACTCTGGTGGGCAGTAAGTGATCAGTTAAAGTGATGAGGTTACTCCACAGTGGCTGAACCAAAAGGGATTACATGTCAGACAGCATGAGGATTTTATGAAGCTGGCGGTATGCACTAGTCTCGCTGTGCTTTTTATGTGACGTTTTATAAATGACAGGAAAGTGTTCTAGAACTCCGTTGCTTTCAGTTACATCGGCATTAGAATGTTCGGTTGAGAACATTCTAATCACATATTTGTGATCGTATAGGGTTAAAATAAATTATACACTCCCTCTCTTTTAGGCCCTCCACAGTGGCATTCAATAAATATTCTCAAATGTGCTCAGGTAAGAGTCAGATTGAGGAAATGCAAGTATAATCCTCCCCTGGTCAAGCGTCACAGAGCAGAATAAGAGTATTATCCTCACATCTGTGCATTTATTTTTATTTCACAGACGCAGCATACATTGATTACACAGATTTATTTATTTATTTACAGCTAGATATTTTACCAAAGCAATTCAGGTTAAATACTAATAATTTGCTGAAGGGTACAACAGCAGCACACCAGCTGGGAAATGAATTCAATACCTTCCAGTCACAAGCGGAGTTATAATCCCCAGCCATTATGTGACAGTCACCTGATACAGGCGTTGCAAACAGGAAGCCAGTGTCTCTTAGCAGGGTCACCCAACAGCCTGGCTAAAATTTCAGCATGTGGTTTTACAGGCCTTTTCATACTGTGTTTTCCAGGCCTTTTCATTCTGTGTTTTACAGGCCGTTTTACACCGCGTCTTACAGCGTATTTCACGTTCATGTTTTGCAGACTGTTCTAAAGGAGATTCGAGAGTGGCTGGATTCTCATCCCAGAGAGGTGGCCATCTTGTCCTTCAGTCACTTCCTGGGCCTTAACCAGGAACTGCACCACCTGCTCGTTGAAACCATAAAGAATGTATTCATCACAAAGCTCTGTCCAAAAACGGTATCCTTCATCTGTAGCCGTGTCATTTTTAACTGGTGATAAGGTTCCCATGTAGATTGTGAGAGAAACATTAAACTTAAATGGGTGTTTACGGGGAAGCTGAGTGGCCCATTCAGTGAAGTTTAAAACCCGTATGGGAACATGCCACCAGAATCACACACAAAGAATCAGAGATAAACAATAAAAAAAGGTCTATTTTCTTACATTTTGCACAGCTACCCCACAAATGACCCCACACAACACCTTTGTATAAAAAGCAGGTACAGGATTTTTGAAAGCATGGCAATATGTTTATTGCATGTTTGCTATTTCATAACAAATTAGGAAAAGTCGTGTCAAAAGGAAAAAATAAAGTTAACTGGTTTTTAAGAGACTGAATCGGATCAAATTGACCACAAACATAATTTGAGAGTTAAACCAGTAAAATGTTGCTCAGAAAGATAACGGCTTCCTCCCCCTGGGAATGGAACCAGCAAACCCCCTGGCTGCACCAGTCCTACAGGACGTTGCACAGTTAAGTGTAGCCCGTGGCAACCGCTTTGCCTTACCTGTCCTTACCTGCGCAACCTGACAGGTGTCGACGAACCTGAGCAACCTGTGGCACCTGGGCTACCAGGCGATCGTCTCGTATGACAACGGCATCGTGAACCGCTACGAGGAGCTCTGGGCCCCGATTCCGTACTGGTGGGCCAACAAGTACAGGGCCGATTTGCTAATCGAGGAGCTGGAGTGTCGGAAGCAGCGTGGTCGCCCAGGTAACTAAGGCGGGAATCCAGGTACATTCAGGATCCGTTTCGATGCCGGGCGGAGATGGGGGGATTTTGGAACAGACTAGACTACCTTTCCATGCAAGTTAGAGTGAAGTGGGTACGTTAATGAAGCGGGTATGATCCGAGCTGTGTCCCAAATTAAATGACCGCCAGTCCTCCTCAGGCAGTGTTAGACTCTGGGTGTCAAATCCTATCCTAAAAGGGCTGGTGTGGGTGGAAGTTTTTGTTTTAGCCCAGCACTACGACACCTGATGCGTGCATTGTTATATTAAAACTAATTAAAAACATAAAAATAATTTAATTTAAAGTTTAATGTTTTTACCTGTACGGGGATATTTCATTAAGTTTCTCAGACCTAACTCGCTACCGTAATTAAATTGCTGGTAAAATGATTCAGACTTGCATGCAAGGCTACTGTTACCGGTACAGTTAGGAACAGAGCTTGTAGCAGAAAGGTTGCAGGCTCTATTCTCAGGTAGGACACTGCTCTCGTACCCTTGAGCTAAAGGTACTTCACCTGCATTGCTTTAGTATATATCCAGCTGTATAAATGAATACTATGTAAAATGCAGAAAAAAGCCATGCAACTCATTGTGGATAAGAGCGTCTGATAAATGCCTGTAGTGTAAAAAAAAAGAAGCAATATAGGTGTAAAAAAACAGTCCACTAAGTACACAGTGACAAGGTGACAGTGTGAACCTTGTACCAGTTATCACTTAACATTATTTAATTACACTAGTATCAATATTAAAAGCAATTTACAGGCCTAAATGAAATTGCTAGATGACATTGACAAGCTTGCTGAATAGTGTACTCGTGCATTACAGCTGTTGCAGGCGGAACACGTCCTCATTCTGGGGGGGGGGGGGACACATCCTCATTCTGGGGGGGGGGACACGTCCTCATTCTGGGGGGGGGGGGGGGGGGGACACGTCGTCCCATACCCCCACCAGTGGGCGTGGCCCAGCACTGACACTCGTTTATGTTTCATTGACAGGGGGGTTCTTTGTTGCCGGTATCAACCTGACAGAAGACCTGAAATACATCTGCTCTCACCCGACTGAATCGCTGAAGGACCTGGTGATGTCCACATACCCCGAGCTGCTGGAATGGGTCAAGGCTCAGTCTCCAGGTTCTAGCGCAGGGTCAATCAACATCATTGCAGGGGATTTTGTAACAGAGAGGCAACTGGTGCCAATAGTCATCGCACTGAATGAGAATCTGCTGAACTGGGCACAGTGACGCTGATTCAGGCTACCCTTTGAACAACATTTGGACTCGAAAGACGGGAAGAAGGGTCTCATTTTGATTTTCAGCATGGAAACTCAAAATTTAAAAACAATAAGTCCGCATCTTTTTGGACAGTAGCTAGCTAGTGCGTTTATACTTAAATTATAAAAGGGTTATGGTTTTCTTTCTGTATTTATTTTTTGGTACAATGGGCATAATTTATCATGTGCTCGAATTTAATTGTAAAGTGCGGATGCGCACATTTTCACAGAATATTTATGATTGCTACTGATTCTGCGTGCATACATTTCAATGTGATGGAAATGTGTCCTTGCATGACGTTTGTTTTTTTTTTTTGCACTAATTTGGATTGCCTAATGTGAGCTCTGAGCAGGTCCCATCTTTGCAAAACCAGTTATGGGCAAGCACATTAGTCCTCCTGCAGCTAGGGGGCAGTGTTAAGATCAGCTGATGGCTCACAGCTCGTGAGTGCAGGCTGCAGGTGCCTGACTGACCTGTGGTTTTGAGGGAACGCCCTTCCAAATGACATCTTTCCCTCCACAACGGCGTTGATGATTGTTCAAATACGTCCGAAGCTTCCAGCCACAGTTGAAATGGCTATGTGGGTCCACTGCACTCTATGCAAGTGCCTCATCACACAATACCACTCAACACTTGAGCACAACATTTCATGACTTTATCAGTCTCAACAATAACATTAGACCAGGGGCCTGTTACAGAAAGCAGGATTACTGAGTTAGCTGGATAACTGCAGAGTTAGCTGGATAACTGCACTGAGTATAACCTGGAACAGCTCTTTTTACTTCAGTCCATGCTCTAGATTTTGGAAGGTGTCAGGTATTGCTCACTGCAGTTATCCAGGTAACTCAGTAATCCAGCTTTCTGGAACAGGCCCTCCTAGGCTAAAGTCAAACCTAGAAGAGTTCATTAACACCTACTCGGTACTCCCTGATGCTAATACCTCTTTACCTCTTTAACATGTTTATTGTAACATTATTGGGTGTGTTTTTGTTCCTCGTCACCTCTTATTATACCTTGGATGACAAAACTGTTCATATAAAAATTCTGTGAATTTATGTGCACAATATTTCACACAGTGACTTGTGAAATAGGCTCTTCTCACCTGGTATACAGGGGGAAAATGTAAGAGGAAACACTCGGGGAAAACAAAAGGGGGTGATCATTGTTGCCTCCAGGGAAAATACCAAAATGCCGAGGCCTGCGTTTCTCAGTAATGCTGAGTACTTTGACCCAGAGCTGAGATGCTGTATGTGTGTGCTGCAGTGCGGTATGCCGGGGGAGGTTTTTTGTGCCGTCGCCGACTAGCACCGAGCACTATTGACAGCAGCAGTGGTACGCCGTCATGTCATAGTATGGCACTCCTCTCGTTTTCTAACTGGTTAAAATACAGGTTTTTACTTGTACTTGTTACTTGTAAATATGCATCACGATTTCTAAGTTACTGTACGTAGCCTACACATGCAGAGATGAGTATATGTGTACAGGTTGTCATGCAACTAGGCTCATGGAGTCCTATTTTATTGTGTTTTATGACTACTTCAGATTGTCATTTACAAGCAGGGCATATCAGTACTACAGCTGTGAAAATAATTCATTTTCCTTGCCTGCACCTTGGCTATAATATAGCCTACTTCATAGTTTTTAAAACCGTTTTTTAAAATGTTCCTCCCGGCTTTGAGTGTCCAGTTATGTTTGTCGTGAAATCTCATCGCTGCAATATTCTATGTCAGAGAGTGTGAGCCCAGACAGAGGCTCTCCTCTGCCATACAAGCTTCAGTCCACGACCTTTCCCTCCACAGTCCACCAGGGGAGTGTTGTGCTATGGAAGTGCAGCTCATAGGCCGATAGTATAGGACAGGGGTGTCCAATCTTACCTGAAAAAGGCCGATGTGGGTACAGGTTTTTATTTTAAGCCCTAGCACTAGGACACCCAATTCTACTTATCAAGGTCTAGAATTAAGACCATGATTAGCTAATTAGGTGAAAAAGGTGTCGTGGTGCTGGGCTAAAACAAGAACCAGCACCCACCCCGACCCTTTTTGGATAAGATTGGACACCCCTTGGTGGAAGCAAGGGGGGGGGGGGGGGGGGTGCAGGTGAAGTGTCAGGCACAATTAAGTTATTTGTATATTTATTATGTTTGTCCAGCATGTATACTCACATACAATATAACATAATATAAACAGACCCTTTCCTTTTGCACATTTTTATGAATCTGATTGCCATGTGAATATTTATGATGAAGAACATACAGTCTGTTTATCTACACTATATATCTATGGTCCCTTGATAAATAAGGCCCAGTATGTGCAGTGGTTTTTTTAAATGTCATTTTAAACGTATTTCAAAGTTAACTGGCTTTTAGCTGTAATGAGACGGCTGGTTTATGCTTTACTGAATGACGAATTGGAGGACAAAAAGGATTACTGGGAAATTGTATTAACTAGTTGAGTGATTCAACAGAGACAGACTGTGGGGAGGGGGAGAATCCAGTCTTATCTGAAAAATACAATAGTTGAATCGCACAGAATCAGTACACTGCACAAAACCACACAACGTTGTACACAATAGCACAAAGCTAGTTGCACTAAGCACAAGTGTGTCTTCCTGGAGGACCAACAAGTAATTTGCATGATCCAAGATAATACATACCTGTATGAACAAATACGTCTATAAGTCTGGAAAGACTCTGTACCTTGGACGGATATGTGCTTTGAAATGGACTGAAAATTCCCACCAAAACCTTTACGGAAAATATCTGTTTTTAGCCTGTTCTTAGAGAGACAATTCCTTGGATGAAATCTCAAATAATCAGAACCCATTCTGCATGGTTTTCCCAATCAATCCCATGTATCTTCCTCTATGCATGTCCTAGTAATTCAGGAAAAGTCGTTTCCAAGTCTCCAGGGCATGTATGACTGAATGTTTTGCAAGTTGGCATTAAACACGTCGCATATATCTTTCTTTTCTTGGTGTTTTCTGTTAACGTTGTGTCGGGTTAAAGCAAAGGCTTAACTTGTTTTAAGCAGAATCACAAGGACCTAATAAGGGACATGTTTTAAAAGTGTTGGACACATTGGTGATCTTTAAAACACGAGAATATCTCAAGATGTTCATTTCATTGTGGAATAAACGAAAGAGGTCTGATGTTAATCCTATTTGACCTATATGAAAACAGAAAGCAACATTATTCAAATTACTGCTGACCGAAATCTTTTCCTAAACACAAATTTGTACCTCGTAATCTCATTTAGATTGTAATTTTTTTCCTTTATGTGTTTGCCTTCAGCAGAACAATGTTTCAGTCTAACACTGAGGATAAAATACTGCATTTCAACAAAAAATTCATTTAGAGTAGAGTGCTGATCCCAGAAAATTCTAATTCAAGGTTGCTTCTCTCTAACAAAAGAACAAGGTAGCACTTCCAACAAATAACATTTTAAAAACCAGATTGCTTACATTGCACTTATTATTCATTTATTAAATATAATAAATATACAACGGATGCAATTTGTTTTTTAAACTTTATTTGTGGGAAGTGGTACCTTGTTCTTTTTATAAAGCGTCGACCTTGGATTCTCTAATAGTTTGCAGACTCTAGGGGTTCAGCGGACTCAGCCGTGAAATTAACCGCCCTACGCACTGTGATTTCGTGATTCGACCCGGGGGTTTGTTTCTGCAGTCTATTCTCACCAATTACGTGCTAAAATCTTAACACCATCATGTACTGCAGACCAGGGCTGTGTCCAAATCAGAGCCCTATCTACTGTGTCCTGTGTACTAGCATATTGTGCACTGCTTATTGCATACTGTTTAGTGACATGCAGTATGCAAAAAAATATCCTCCATACTATTTTCAGTGAACCTGGAAATAAGTATATCATCCGGGGATTTTCAGTGCACGACATTTTGAGAACATTTTGCCTACTCAACTTTCTCATCCAATGTACTCAACTAGCATACTCAATAGTATAGAAGGGTGTTGATTCAGACACAGCCTGAGAACCCTGGAGGTCACACTACAAATGGGGATCTCTATCTAAAATAGTAAACATTCATCCATTCATCTGTATAAAAATATAGTCCATTCATCTGTATCTTAAAATAGTCCATTCATCTGTATCTTAAATCCCTAATCATAGTACCGATTTCACTCATCACCTTTTTGCCTGTACACTATCCACACTAAACATGAGTTTTTGTACATAACTCTATAAAAATAAAGTTGACCTCCGAAGAGGGGGGGCAGTGGGGGGACCCCTCAAGAAACAAAAGGAAGGCCAAAACAAATCACACCAAAAAACTGGAAGACCAATCCCAGAGCAGTCTGGAAAAATTTACAGGAAACGACCAACTATAAAAAACGTGCCACCCCAGCTGCGGATGTGGACCCTGACCTTCCAGACACACTCAATGAGTTTTATGCAAGGTTTGAAAACGACGGCTCATCTCTCTGTCCCCCACCTCAGCCTCTTCTCCCTCTCTCCTCCTTTCACCATCCAGGAGGATAGGGTGAGAGCTGTCTTCAAAAAAAGCTAAAAGAAAAGCTGCAGGGCCTGATCAACTCTCCCCTGCTGTGCTCAGCTACCGTGCGGATCAGCTGCCGTGCGGATCAGCTGGCCCCTGTATTTCCTGACATCTTTAATACATCTCTTCGCCAGTGCACAGTCCCACAGTGCTTCAAGCAATCCATCATCATCCCGGTCCCCAAGTCCACCAAAACAACCTGCCTCAATGACTACCCTCACATCTGTGGCTATAAAGTCATTTGAGCACCTGATCCTCGATTACCTTCCAGCCTCAACATCATCTCAGCTGGACCCCTATCAGTTCGCCTACCGTACCAACAGGTCAGTAGAGGATGCCGTCAGCCTGGTACTCCATCACACACTACAACATTTGGAGACCCCTAACACTTACGCACGCATCCTGTTTATCGACATCAGCTCGCCGTTCAACACAATCATCCCCACCAAACTATTCTCTAAGCTTCCGGATATGAACATCAACCCAGCGATAAACTACTGGATCCTGGACTTTCTAAATAACAGAACCCAAACAGTCAAGGTGAACCACCAAACATCTCGCCCCCGGTCCCTCAGCACTGGAGCCCCTCAAGGCTGTGTCCTTTCTCCCTTGCTCTTCTCTCTCTACACCAACCAATTCACCTCCCTGGACAGCTCAGTCAAAGTCTTCAAGTACGCTGATGACACCACCATCGTTAGCCTCATCTCAGACAACAATGAGACTCTATACCCGCAAGAGGTGGATAAGGCAGTGAGATGGTGGATAGGGCAGTGAGATGGTGGATAGGGCAGTGAGATGGTGGATAAGGCAGTGAGATGGTGGATAGGGCAGTGAGATGGTGGATAAGGCAGTGAGATGGTGGATAAGGCAGTGAGATGGTGGATAGGGCAGTGAGATGGTGGATAAGGCAGTGAGATGGTGGATAGGGCAGTGAGATGGTGGATAAGGCAGTGAGATGGTGGATAGGGCAGTGAGTGAGATGGTGGATAGGGCAGTGAGATGGTGGATAAGGCAGTGAGATGGTGGATAAGGCAGTGAGATGGTGGATAGGGCAGTGAGATGGTGGATAAGGCAGTGAGATGGTGGATAGGGCAGTGAGATGGTGGATAGGGCAGTGAGATGGTGGATAGGGTAGTGAGATGGTGGATAAGGCAGTGAGATGGTGGATAGGGCAGTGAGGATGGTGGATAGGGCAGTGAGATGGTGGATAGGGCAGTGAGATGGTGGATAAGGCAGTGAGATGGTGGATAAGGGCAGTGAGATGGTGGATAGGGCAGTGAGATGGTGGATAAGGCAGTGAGATGGTGGATAGGGCAGTGAGATGGTGGATAGGGCAGTGAGATGGTGGATAGGGCAGTGAGATGGTGGATAGGGCAGTGAGATGGTGGATAGGGCAGTGAGATGGTGGATAGGGCAGTGAGATGGTGGATAGGGCAGTGAGATGGTGGATAAGGCAGTGAGATGGTGGATAGGGCAGTGAGATGGTGGATAGGGCAGTGAGATGGTTGATAGGGCAGTAGAGATGGTGGATAGGGCAGTGAGATGGTGGATAAGGCAGTGAGATGGTGGATAGGGCAGTGAGATGGTGGATAGGGCAGTGAGATGGTGGATAAGGCAGTGAGATGGTGGATAAGGCAGTGAGATGGTGGATAGGGCAGTGAGATGGTGGATAGGGCAGTGAGATGGTGGATAGGGCAGTGAGATGGTGGATAGGGCAGTGAGATGGTGGATAGGGCAGTGAGATGGTGGATAGGGCAGTGAGATGGTGGATAAGGCAGTGAGATGGTGGATAGGGCAGTGAGATGGTGGATAGGGCAGTGAGATGGTGGATAGGGCAGTGAGATGGGTTGATAGGGCAGTGAGATGGTGGATAAGGCAGTGAGATGGTGGATAGGGCAGTGAGATGGTGGATAGGGCAGTGAGATGGTGGATAAGGCAGTGAGATGGTGGATAAGGCAGTGAGATGGTGGATAAGGCAGTGAGATGGTGGATAAGGCAGTGAGATGGTGGATGGGCAGTGAGATGGTGGAGCTAGGGCAGTGAGATGGTGGATAGGGCAGTGAGATGGTGGATAGGCAGTGAGATGGAGTGGATAAGGGCAGTGAGATGGTGGATAGGGCAGTGAGATGGTGGATAGGGCAGTGAGATGGTGGATAGGGCAGTGAGATGGTGGATAGGGCAGTGAGATGGTGGATAGGGCAGTGAGATGGTGGATAGGGCAGTGAGATGGTGGATAGGGCAGTGAGATGGTGGATAGGGCAGTGAGATGGTGGATAGGGCAGTGAGATGGTGGATAAGGGCAGTGAGATGGTGGATAGGGCAGTGAGATGGTGGATAAGGGCAGTGAGATGGTGGATAGGGCAGTGAGATGGTGGATAGGGCAGTGAGATGGTGGATAGGGCAGTGAGATGGTGGATATAGGGCAGTGAGATGGTGGATAGGGCAGTGAGATGGTGGATAGGGCAGTGAGATGGTGGATAGGGCAGTGAGATGGTGGATAGGGCAGTGAGATGGTGGATAAGGGCAGTGAGATGGTGGATAGGGCAGTGAGATGGTGGATAGGGCAGTGAGATGGTGGATAGGGCAGAAGTGATGGCGATGGTGGATAGGGCAGTGAGATGGTGGATAGGGCAGTGAGATGGTGGATAAGGAGCAGTGAGATGGTGGATAGGGCAGTGAGATGGTGGATAGGGCAGTGAGATGGTGGATAGGGCAGTGAGATGGTGGATAGGGCAGTGAGATGGTGGATAGGGCATGTGAGATGGTGGATAGGGCAGTGAGATGTGGATAGGGCAGTGAGATGCCTGGATAGGGCAGTGAGATGGTGGATAGGGCAGTGAGATGGTGGATAAGGCAGTGAGATGGTGGATAAGGCAGTGAGATGGTGGATAAGAGCAGTGAGATGGTGGATAGGGCAGTGAGATGGTGGATAGGGCAGTGAGATGGTGGATAAGGCAGTGAGATGGTTGATAGGGCAGTGAGATGGTGGATAAGGCAGTGAGATGGTTGATAGGGCAGTGAGATGGTGGATAGGGCAGTGAGGTGGTGGATAGGGCAGTGAGATGGTGGATAGGGCAGTGAGATGGTGGATAGGGCAGTGAGATGGTGGAGTAGGGCAGTGAGATGGTGGATAGGGCAGTGAGATGGTGGATAGGGCAGTGAGATGGTGGATAGGGCAGTGAGATGGTGGATAGGGCAGTGAGATGGTGGATAGGGCAGTGAGATGGTGCTCGAACAACAACCTCCTGCCTCAACACCTCCTAAACCGTGGAAATAGCCATTGACTTTAGGAACACAAAGAAAACACCCAAACAGCCAATAACAATTGCAGACCAACCCATAACTCTGACAGACTCCTTCAAATTCCTCGGCACCGATATCAGCAATAATCTAAAATGGGACATCAACACCAAAACCATCATGAAGAAGGTCCAGCAGCGACTGTACTTTCTGAGGCAACTGAAGAAGTACGGGGTCAAACAACACCTGCTGGTTCAATTCTACACCGCCATTATACAAAGCATCCTCACATCATCCATTACGGTCTGGTGCGCTACTACGGATATCAACACCAAAACAAACTATTGCGCATAGTCAAGAAGGCCTCCAAATCGCAGGATGTGACCTTTCCTCTCTGGACCTCCCTCCTCACCACCCGCACAGTCACTCGGGCTGGTAAGATTGCAGATGACCCCTCCCACCCAGGCCACTACCTTTTCCAACCCGTGCCTTCATGTAGACGCTACAGGTCTATGTTCTCCAAAAGCACCACTTAAGAGACCGTTTTTTCCACACAGCCATCAGAACGCTTAACTCCCTCGGGGGGCCCCTCCCATTCTAACTAAGACACCTGACGGCCTACTGGACAGAGACGATACTACTGTGTTCTGTGTGTGGTCCTTTATTGTATGTATTTATTGTTGGGAAGTTGGGTATATGTTTCACAGGAGCTAACATGCTGTACCGTAAACAACTACCACCAACCTGGTTGTGTGGCAATAAAGTTTCTTGTATCTTGAATGCTGAAACCTATAGTACAAGGGAGATTCATTAAAAATAAAAAATAAAAATATTATTGAAAATATTTTCACTGCAACATGTTTTTGTCATCCAAGACACTTTATGATGTGAAATCTCAATTAAAAGCGTTTTTCTGCCAGACTTTATAACATATAGGTTTATAACATATTTTATGCAGAATGAGCATGCTTTCACTTTAAATATTCATTCAGAAACGCTAGAAAGTGACTGGTGCATAACCATACTGTGTTCCATATAATTAGCTCTGTACCTGCACTTAGATTAGATTAGATCATTCTACCAATAATAAGCAGAAACAGAAACAACCTTAACACGTTTCAACACCTTTGGCTCTTTCTTGGCAGAGAGGATTTTCATGGATTAGGGAGAGGACGCATGGACGTAGGCTACTGATTTCAGATTTTACAAGGTACAATATTCGAGCAACAATATATATATATTTTTACTAATCTTTATATTTTTGCCTCTCGCATAAAAGTGGACAATTGTTATCAATTTAGTTTTGCAATGTAAACTAAGTATTACAGTGTTACATAAACTAACATATAGACACTAAATCTACATGCTCGCTGTCCCTAGCCTTCTAGACTGCCTGGCCAAAAAAAAAAATGGTCTTTAGCTTTGATTACGGCGCGCATTCGTCGTGACATTGTTTCGACAACCTTTTGCAACGTCACAACATTTATTTCCGTCTAGAGTTGCATTCATTTTTGGCCGAGATCTTGTATTGACGACAGGAGAGTCGAACCACTCCGTAAAGTCTCCTCCAGCACATCCTAAAGACTTTAAATGGGGTTAAGGTCAGGACTCTGGTGGCCAATTCATGTGTGAAAATGATTCCTCATGCTCCCTGAACCACACTCTCACAATTTGAGCCCAATGAATCTTGGAATTGTCGTCCTGGAATATGCCCATTGATGGGATAACCTAGTCAGTCAGTACATCCAGGTACTCCACTGACTTCATTTTATTGCTGCATAACGTTGCTGAGCCTAGACCTGACTAATTGAAGCAACCCCAGATCATAACACTGCCTCCGGAGGCTTGTACATTGGGGCACTATGCATGACGGGTGCAACTTGGCCAGGCAGTGTATATTGGCATATTGTAAAGTCTAAAGTGCTGAATAGATAAATTTAAAAGCGAATAGCAAATACCAAGAATGAGTATATTTTTATTTCACAAAAACACAAAGAATCGTGGATGGTCCCTAACTTTCAGACAGTTGAAAAACTCAAAGCAAGTTGAAACTGTATGAAAGAGTAATTAAATGCAAATTACTGTAAGTCACATGATGGATTTACAGTTCCCGGTTCTCTATGTATAAACTGCGGAAGCACTGCATGTTTGTCCGTTTATCAATGGTTCATATATACTGCCTTTCTATCACAGATCCGCATTTCAGAGGACTAAACATCACGCGTTAAGGGTAAGAACAAGTAGCATGCGCTGTTTTTGGGTGATCAAGAACAGTTCGTTTTCTTATGTATTTGGTAACGCCGAACAAATGATACACGTGCACTGTTCTATACATTTATGTTTTTTGAGATATTGTCTGCAATAACACTGACTCAAGACATTTGTTTATCGTTTAACTCAAAAGAAAAAATGGGAGACGCTAACATTAGCAACAAACAGCAGGACCCTGCAGACTGGATGTCCCAACTACCCGAGAGACTGTGGGATGAACCACTGTATAACCTCGCTCTTCCAGGTGGGTAGAGTAACGTTAGACTAGATGCAAAATAACATTTTGATCTCTGTGCCCCAATGCAAAAAGTTTACAGATTCTCCTAAATATTTTGAGATGTCATTAGGCTACTCGTCGTCAGTCATTTGAGATGCTACCGGGATAAACACATCAAGGTGCATAGGGGTACTACCAGACCCTTATAATAGGTACGGAATGGTCCCATATTGCATAAAAAAATGTTACGTTCCTTATTGAATCAATAACGCAATTTCTTCTAGTATTTAGCAATAGTACTAAGCTGAGAATAACATAATCATGAATAAAATCAAACCAGATTCACATGAAACAGTTGAGTCGTATGCTACCAGTGCGTGTCAGACCCAGATGCGCTAATGTTGACAGACGTGTTGTCTCTCCTTATTCAGTAACCTTTAAAACATGTACAGACGTTTTAAAGGTTACTGAATAAGGAGAGACAATTTTCTGATTTCCTGGCGGTGCTTCCTTCTTTTTTTTGCATTGGAGGTGGTACGTCTAAAGGTACATGCACAGGCAAAATACTGGAACAGTCCTGTTCAAATGTGTTTTCTCTTCATTTAGACAGGGCCCTTTTGAATTTTTAAAATCACAATTACAAAAATTATGAAATAAAAAAAACACAATTGAAACCGACGTGCCCTTTATATATTGTCCCGGACTGTTCTAGGCAGCCATGACACCATGACCTACTGCTTAGACCTGAACTCTCCACTGCTGGTGTCAAACCCCCTCGTGCTGAAAGTACTGGATCGCCTCATCCCCTGCATCGTCCGGCCGTGTTTGTACAAGTGGGGCACTACGCAGGTACCGTCAGTCCGTGTGAAATCCAGACATTTCCCTTTCAGTATTATCGATGATAACGTTATCATCATAATGACTACACACGGGTAGTTCCATTTTCAGCGGGCGATAGGTTATTTATTGTGTGTGTGTGTGTGTGTGTGTGTGTGTGTGTGTGTGTGTGTGTGTGTGTGTGTGTGTGTGTGTGTGTGTGTGCGCACGTGTATTTCTGTGTGTGCGTCAGAGAGAAATACGAAGACACTGATGGAATTTTCCCTTAACTGTCATTCAGGTGCAGAAAATCTGTACCCAGCTAGACGTTGGGATACGGTACTTTGATCTCAGGATCGCGCACAAGAAGCACGACGTCACCAGCGCTCTGTATTTCGCTCATGGGGTCTACACTCTCCTGACTGTGAAGGTGAGCTGTGTCACGCTGACGTGTTGCGTCAAGCGATTGTCTCAATGATAAACCAAAGTGTTTCTGTTCGGGTCGCAAAAGCATGTATTAATCCTTACATTTAAACCTTACCTTACATATAGTGGAGCTTGGGAGATATTTCACAATATATACATGGATGAAGTAAGATTGATTTTTATTTTTTGGGTAAAACAAAATACATACATCATAAGATGCATGTACTGCCCAGAGGATAGCACATTAAAGTATTTAAAACACTTATTTCCAATGTGGTCCTTGATGATAAATGTGCATGACTGTGCAAAGAATATTCATGCTATATTTTAAGCATCAAATAAACCATATTTCGTACTGAATCTATTTATAATCCATAACTAACTAACTCCCCTTCTTTCTATACCGTTTCATCTCTGTTGCATTTTTATGTATAAAGCGTGCAAATCGTCTCCCTGCATCGGACGAATGCGAATGAAATAATAAGCCAGGCATTCTAACCTTTGCTATACAGGACACACTAAGGGACGTGGCAAAGTGGCTGAACTCCCACCCAAAGGAGGTGGTGATCCTCGCCTGCTCCATGTTCGAAGGCTTGAACACAGACCTGCACCAGGACATCATTCTCTTCCTGAAGAACCTGTTTGGAAGCAAGATCTTCCCGAGAAGTGAGGTGAGAGACACTTCTTATATGGTGCCCTGGGCCTGTATGGAAGTCATTTACCAGAATTTTTAAAACTTATTGTTTCTGTGTTATCTTTTCATTCTCAATCCGAATAATGGGAATTAGTTCATCAATTCCGACAAATTTACCAATTAATGACTTAACTTTTATTAATAAATGAGTTCATGCTGAGATGGCTTGGTTTACTTGACCAGAATAAAATAAAGTTTAAGGCAATAAATCATATCAATTTAAATAAAATATTTTAACGTATACCAATTAACTATATTCTAAAATATTGTTTTTAAACAGGTAAGCCAGGAGCTTTAGAACTGCAGTAACAGAGTAAAGTGCTTAGGACTAATATCGATTGTATCCAGGCCCAGAGCATCAATAGGGACAGAGCACTGGAGGTCATCGACCTTTAACCTTTGGCCTTGCAGGGTGACGGCAGATTTTTCTATGGCCATTTCAGGAACCTGCCACCCTGAGAATGTTCTGGAAATTGGGCTATCAGGTCATTATCTCTTACGATGACTCAGCCGCGTCTGGTCACGAGGAGTTGTGGCCACAGATCCCGTACTGGTGGGCTGACCAGATTGACCCCAGAGAAGTCCTCTCGTATCTGGAGAAGCAGAAACAGAGCGGAAGGCCTGGTTGGTCAGAATTCATTTTCTCTCAGAAAATCTGCACAACAGTCACAATACACCCAGTTGCAACAGAGATGAAAACACATAGACGCAGAAAAAGAAAAAAACTTTTGTCACAGTGAAAGAGACTTGCAATCTCAGTGTGCCAACGTTTTTCTTTCTCCTATACATAAACCATTTGAATTCAGTAAATACAATTCATGTTGCAATTCAAAGGTTGCTGTGTTCTATTTTTATATAGTATTTCTAAAAACATAAAAACAACAAAAAATACTATCTATAATTTGTGTCTGGAAATTATAAACATTACTCAAGCCCTGATATGTTTATTTATTAATTTCAAGAAAATAATTGAAAATTTAACTTATAATTTTGATTCAGTAACTGAATTGTGCACATGCACTGGCATGTTGCTATAGTAACTACAGTAACCTGAGACTGAGTTAAATGTTTTAAAGGTAAAACCAGAGTTATCTGTGACTTTGACTCTTTTAGCTCTACTGCTCACACTGAAGTGGAAACTTTGGAGCAGCTTGAAAACAGTCAGAAAACCTAAAAACACGGACGGGACTTTAGGCTTTTACTGCGGCACATTGCCAAAAAGCACACATATGATCCAGTTATTTTTGGTTACATTAAGTTATACTAAGCGTTTTTCACCTTACAGAATTACCTGGATTTTTGTACAGCTGATATTACAGTAAATTGTAGGATCTCTGTTGGTAATAGTTTGGTCTTTGTGCTTTGCAGAGGGATTCTTTGTGGCAGGCCTCAACCTCACTGAAGACACACAGTATGTCCTTACCCATCCCTGCCAGTCGATTAAGACTGTGACGCTCCACAACTACCAAATGTTTTTGGACTGGGTTGAGAAGCAGTTTCCAGGACCGGGCAGGACTTGTCTGAATATTATCTGCGGGGATTTTGTTGGCAATAGTGATTTCGTTTTCACTGTCATTGACCTCAATAACAAACTTGCAGAGGGCCTGACTTTGTGATGCAATGTGAAGATAATTCTACATTTCTTGGTGTAGAATTATTGGCACATTGTGGGCGAGACGGCGCATAATGAAGTGGTTGCATCCACAGCGTTAACAGACGGACCTTTCTTCTCCACAATACGGGCCTAAGCAGTCCCGCTGTTCGACATTAATCCAGAGTAATGCACACCCGCTCCTCGTGCCTTAGAAAACAAGGAGGGTTAATAGGGTCAGTAATTGACGTCTCGTGACGTCTTTGGCGCAAGAATGAACTGCCCGAGTGATTAT
This sequence comes from Synaphobranchus kaupii, assembly GCA_029718625.1. Taxonomy (NCBI): domain Eukaryota; kingdom Metazoa; phylum Chordata; class Actinopteri; order Anguilliformes; family Synaphobranchidae; genus Synaphobranchus; species Synaphobranchus kaupii. Next base: position 65,979,487 of record CM056384.1, on the reverse strand, counting down.
GACGAGTTTCCAGACTGGATGCGCCCCTTAGACCAGAGCAAACTGCATGGACACTTGGGACTCTTAAGGCTTCCCTGCTTGTTTCCTTTCAGAAGAACAGAACTGATGGTTTATGGTGCAGTTTGGTCATTGGTGCTACTGCATTAGCAACTGGAGCATTTATTTATTTATTTCGGCATGTGTATGATCACATTGCATCACATTTCTGAAATATGCATTTAACAAGCATCATAGGAGTCTTAACCTCTGACCTAGAAACAGACAAAGATGGCGGCATCGCAGTGTTACAGATCTAAGACGAGAATTTGGTTTGTTTTGCAGCTTCATATTCCACTTATTCATATTGTAACGGTTTCAGGAAGAGACATACCAGGCGGATCTTGAGTCAAACTCATTGCGGTTCATCTCGCAGAGTAGAGTTGGAAGTGTAATTTGCGTAATTGTAATTGTTTTGCCACCCACTCATCCCCTCTGGCCATCTCCATTGTAGGCGCGACAGTTCGTCCTCGATCCTGCATTTTGCTTCTGACACCAATGTTATGATTTCAGGGAGAGACATACGAGGCAGATCTTTATGGAGAGGAAACCGTGCCACAATGAAATTCAATCACAAACGGGACGAGGGGGGAAAACAATCGCCACAACGTATTGTTTTACAGTGAGCAGCACGAAGAAATAGTGCCATGTTGAAATGCAATGCATTGCTTTTCACTGTGGACGTGAAGAGAACGTGCCACAATGAAAATCAAAATGATCATTTCATTGATTTGCATCTTGTTCAACTGCCATCCAGAAAAACAATTAGAAGGGATTACATTACACATAATTGAATGATGAAATCGTGCCATACCACACCGAAATGCAAAGTGCATCTATTTCATTTTCGGGAAGTACTATGCTGAAATCATGCAAGTTGAAAATGTATTCATTGTCCAATCACAGCTCTCTAGCAAACGTGGGCGTGGTTGAGGAAAACAGACACGGATAGCTCAAGATCTGATCGAGCCGATCAGGACAGTCGTTGCCATCAGGCTAGACTCCGTCTGGGCCATACGTGGCTCAATCAATCACACTCACTCTCGTGGCTCAAGCAGTTTTAGTAGTTTGTTTTAGCAGTTTGAAATAGTCTACTTTCATATCTAGTTTCACTATACGGAAATGTCGCACACTGCCCGTAGGGGCAGCCTGCGTCGGCCCGTGAAGAAAGCGTGCACTACGATGTTCACATGTCTCTAAAGACACACTGTAGCACATGACAATGCAAGATTAAAGTTTGGTATCTACATCTGTATTCAGCCAGACAACACTTCATTTTAGCAACAAATAGAATAGTTTCAACAATGTAACAGAAACAGAAGCGGCGCTCCCACTTCTAAAAATAGGATTTTGGACACGCATAAAAATTAATTCAGTTGCTTATTTGAAAAATTAAAATGAAATTATCTCTGCAGTTGTCTGCGTCGTTATAAAGAGGTGCTGTCAGTTATGCACTGTTGTGTGTATTATTTTTTTAGATAATGCAAACAAACGCATGTGCTATGCGATGTTTCTCACGGAAGCGCCCGTTTCGCACGAACTGCTTCTCGTATACCTTCCTCTTCTCACGTGCGCATCAAATTTATTCTGTAGCCTACTATTAATTAATTTCAAACACCTTTATTTAGATCAAAATAATCACAAATGAAGAAACAATAAATGAGGCTACAAATACATAACGTTAGGTGACCGCAAGAGATACACACAAGCACGACAATGAAAGTTTGTAATGAAAATATGACCGCCAATTATTCATCCAGATTGTAAATGAAAGTAATTATAGAGTGTTAATAAGTGTGATAATATTATAAGTGTGAAAACAGTTTACATGTTTCAACCCCTAGCCTAAACATACAAAAAATATTAATGATTCATTGTTTATCTCATTCTTGTTATAATGCAATGTGGTGACTAAAAACATGTGTAGTGTTAAGAAAGTATCTTTATGATATAGTGATGGCCACATAAAGTGTAGGCTATATGGAAGTTGAATTAAGTTCAGCCAGTTACAGCCTCCACCTGTTGTATTTGCTCTAGGAGCCACTCTACTTTGTAAATAAGGAAATCTTCACTTACAGCATCACTTTCTACCTGCTGGAGCAAAGAGGCTAATTCTCCTGAAAATATTTCCCGAAAAGACATTTTTAAATGAGCCTTTGGCAATAACCGTGGAGAACTGTACGGGTGTGGAAATACATGGCATCGATCAGATTGTGAGCGACTATCCGTGTCTGTTTTGCTCAACCACGCCCCCGTTTGCTAGAGAGCTCGTGATTGGATAGTGATTACATTTACAAGTGGCACGATATCTGCATTGACTTAAAGAAAATTAAATAGAGGCACTTTGCATTTCGGTGTGGTATGGCACGATTTCATCATTCAATTATGTGTAATGTAATCGCTTCTAATTGTTTTTCTGGATGGCAGTTGAACAAGATGCAAATCAATGAAATGATAATTTTGATTTTCATTGTGGCACGTTCTCTTCACGTCCACAGTGAAAAGCAATGCATTGCATTTCAACATGGCACTATTTCTTCGTGCTGCTCACTGTAAAACAATACGTTGTGGCGATTGTTTTCCCCCCTCGTCCCGTTTGTGATTGAATTTCATTGTGGCACGGTTTCCTCTCCATAGATCTTGAGTCAAACTCATTGCGGTTTATTTCACAGGAATTGTAACTGCTACAAAGACAGAGCCCAGTCAGGGCACCAAATGCAAATCAGACATGGCATTTGAACCAATTACATAATGCCCTGCTTAACCAATCTCAAATGTCATGACTTAGCTTCGCGGTGGCTAGCTAACCTCACCAGCCGCCGCATTATTCAGTGGGGCCATATATCACAGGGAAAAAATATTCACCTCACACCTCACAGCAATAAACACAGACTGCACTTTACTTTTCTATGCACTTTACTAAAATCTGTCATAAATGTGTTACCTTTTGTTCCTGTCAGTATTGTTTATCCAAGTTTACATTCTCTCTTTAAAGTAGTAGGCTACAAAACGCATTGTTTGCCCACCTGTGCAACGAATATGAATTGCTTAATTTACGTTCTTTGCTCATTATTTCATGTTTTAATGTTTGTTTAACTAATGTTTGTTTGCCAATTGAAATACATTATTTTATATCTTATTTGTCTCGTGTAGTTTTAAATTATGCGTGTGAACATTATTTCCTCAAATTGATGTAAATTTAATATGCTCTTTGTAGACGCGCCCTTGTCAAGCCACGCCATTAAATTGCTTTTAAAGGGGAACTTCGCAATAAAACCAAGTATTGTTGTCCACCGATAATATGGTAAGAAATATATTTACAGTCAAGAATTAGTTTAATATTTATATGATTAATGACACTGTTTGAATATGCCTATTCACGAGTCCATTAAATTCCCCGAAAACTGTCTGATTGCAACTTGCTGAAGCCGTTCTCCATTGATTTAATTAACATGACTATTCTTGCCGTTTCCTCTACCATCTTTGGCAAAGCGCCTTGACTACGTTCCTTTAAATGTTCAGTTATGTTGTAACTGCTTTTTGAAAAGATTAAGGTTTCTGCGTGTCCGCGCTCCGGACGACGAATGAAGGACGCACGCACATCTCCTATGTTTTCTGTACTAAATTGCAAGAACTGTTTTCTTAACAAATAAAATAACCGAAGCGCTTTCTTTATTTCGTTGAGAAAGAAACCTGTTTTAGTAAAAGTCATGTGGTGCTACATTAAAATGAAACGTGTGGAGCTCCGTTTTTAACTGCAGTTCTATAGGTGTTTGTGGCATCCGACTGCAAGTTGTAGGCTACTCCCGAGACGACTGGAAGAACGAGTCGCCGCGAAGCACATGAATGCAATGTAAAGCACTTTAAAGGTAACTTTACTTCCTCCTTTCCGTAACTTCCTGAAACATTCTTCAAATGTGACTTCTCTTGACTCAAATAACAGCAGAACACCGGGAGTCTCTGGATGCGCAGTTGTGCTGCAAGATATTCAAGAAGTAGAATTAATAACTTTAGTTTTAAAATGCCACATATTCATACTATAGTTTGAGAATTTGCGGGGATCTGACCCAGTTGAGGTAAACCATCACAAAGAGCAAGTGTGAAACATTCTACACAGGTAATAAATGTTAAATATTGGTATGAGCAATGGACCTTTGCTGTTATTTTATGACAGCATTTTATTTTATAACAACCTTTATTCAGGGTTGTATTTGTGTTAACTTTGATAGCTTGCAGTACAATGGAAATGGTATAGGTTTAGTGTTTTCCTTTTAAGAAAAATAAAATAATTGGTGCCTTCCATCTCTAAGGCATCTGAAAATGGCTTTGTCTACTCCAAATGATCAGAATTGTGAAAACTGGATGTCAAGACTGCCGCCAAAGTTATGGAACATTCCCCTTTACAACCTTGCCATTCCAGGTAAAAATTCTATGCTTTAAGCTGAATGTGACAACATAACATGAGTTTAGTACTGTGCTTAGCAGTATGCGTGAGTCAAGTCCATTTTGATGCAGAAACACAGAAGAGCTGACTCTGGGCCTGAAATACTAAGACCTGTAGCATGTGCATAACCTTTCAGCACACGCACAACCAATAACATAGACCAATGCTCGGTCATGGTATTTGTTTTGCACCAATCATTGGTTGTGTTACTGGTTTTGCACAGGCTAAAGGCCTTAGTAAATCAGGCCCGATGACTCATAACCAGCAGAGTATCTACTCTTTTAAGAAATGGTGTGAAGGTCTGAGTGATTTTAAAGGTAACCTGTCTAACAGGGTGAATTACTAACACGAGTGCTGAACAGAACAAAAGAGAAGAACAGAGAACAGTGATGGAATATATATACACTACTCACAAAAAGTTAGGGATATTTGGCTTTCGGGTGAAATTTATGGAAAATGTAAGTTCACGCTACAGTGATATTATACGTATCATGAAAGTAGGGCATTTAAGTAGAAGCATGCAATGGTGATTTCCTCATCTCAAACAATTTATTGAAACAAAAGCCAACAACAGTGGTGGGTATACCACAACAAAAATGTCAAAGTCTCAATAACTTGTCATGTGCCCTTGAGCATCAATTACAGCTTGACAACGACGTCTCATGCTGTTCACAAGTCGACTTATTGTCTGCTGAGGCATGGCATCCCACTCTTCTTGAAGGGCGGCCCTCAGGTCATTGAGGTTCTGGGGTACAGAGTTACGAGCCTCTACACGGTGAGTCAGCTGATCCCATAGGTTTTCTATGGGATTCAGGTCTGGAGAAAGTGCAGGCCACTCCATTTGAGGTACCCCAGTCTCCAGCAGCCTTTCCCTAATGATGCGACCTCGATGAGCTGGAGCATTGTCGTCCATGAAGATGAAATTAGGCCTGTGTTGTTCATGCAGGGGCACAATGACTGGATTAATGATGTTATTCAGGTAGTATGGGCTTGTCACTGTACCATTCACAAAGTGTAGGGCAGTTCTGTATTGACTAGACACACCTGCCCACACTGTAACACCGCCACCACCAAAGGGTCGTCTGGTGACAACAGTGGCTGATGCATAGCGCTCTCCTTGACGTCTCCAACATCGTTGGCGGCCATCATTTCTGCTCAACGTGAATCGACTTTCATCAGAGAACAGCACTGAGGCCCACTGGTCCCTCGTCCAGCGTAAATGCTCCCTGGCCCATGCAAGACGATGACGCCTGTGCCTGGTGGTGTGGTCAGGTACCCTTGCAGGTCGTCTAGCACGCAGACCACGCTGATGTAAACGGTTTCGAATGGTCTGACGTGACACTTGGGTGCCTCTCACCTCCCTTAAATGTGCCTGGAGTTGAGTGGCATTCATCATCCGGTTCCGCAGGGCACTGTTCACAATGAAGCGGTCATCAGTGTGGGATGTGGCCAAAGGACGTCCACTTCTATGCCTTTCTGTGACTCTTCCAGTCTCTCTGTATCTCTGTTGCAACCTGCTGATGACACTCTGTGACACTCTAAGCTCAGTGGCCACTTCCCTCTGAGAACATCCTGTTTGAAGCCTCGCAATGGCGAGGTACTGTTGATCAATTGTTAGGTGTCGTCTTGGTCTCATGATGTCAAAATGTGAACAGCATGATGAAGAGGACTGTTTAAATACCAATTCTAATTGAACCAGGAAATTTATTGGTCGATTCATGGATCAAACACCTGTTGTGAATTTTGCCGTTCAGCTCCTTGTTAGAGAACAGCAAGTTGTGCAAAAAGTACTGAAACATTGAATAGTTGGACATGTGCATTCAAAAGTTTAGAGAAGGTCAAATTAATTTCACCTGTAAAGGTTATAGTGCATTTTAGGTTCATCCTGAAATTTCACCCGAAAGCCGAATATCCCTAACTTTTTGTGAGTAGTGTATATTTTTCCCCCTTTCATGCAGTTATAGAAATATTTGTCTTTTTACAGGCAGCCATGATGCTGTGAGCTATTGCCTGGACATGACTTCCCCATTGGCCAGATCTGAGTCGGCCTCTTTCAGACTGGTGGACGGACTCTTTTACTGCCTCACCCGTCCCCTCATTTACAGATGGGCAACAACACAGGTCTGCACCTTTTTACCATTATCCATTTAGCAGCTATTACCCGTTCTTTCGTCAGTCAGTGTCAATCGGGGGTATATGCAGGCAGTGCAAACTGATTCAGACCTACTGCAATGCAAGATCTTCAGAACGATCCTAATCAGAAACAGTGAAACAGAAACAGTAACTTACAATGAGGGGAATTTTGAATTAAATTAAACATATGTAATAATGGGAAGGTAAAAATGGAACTGCAAGTCATATCAAATAAATTTTATCACCTCCCGTGCAACTGACGCCAGGAGAGAGATGTTGTGGAACAGCTGAAGGCAGGAATTCGATACTTTGACCTCCGAATTGCTTCCAGACAACATGACCCCTCTGATGACCTTTACTTCTTTCATGTCATCTACACGTTATCGACGGTGCTGGTGAGTCTGACATCTGTGAACTGGCCTGTTATCGTTTCTCATGGGATGGGGATGGCAGGTATGCCATCCATCAAGTTATGGGCACTCCATACCTATAAAGAGAGAGAGTTTGCCACTTTTCACAGGGAGTTTGCCACTTTTCACAGCAAGTTTTCCACTTTTCCGGGTTTTCCAAACAAAATAACTACAATAACCATAGACCAGGAGTGGACTCCGGTCCTGGGTGGCAGGTCTGCGTGCTGGTTTTTGTTCCAACCATGTACCTTAGTTTTAGCTTTCTAACCACTCTAAAAACTATATGCCTGTTCACTCCTTTAGTTTTTGGATAAAATCTTTAGGATACACTTGCAGTCTGCAGCTGTAGCTGGTGCTTATACAAATGTCAGATCAAGATATGGCACAAAATCCTGAAACGGATCTGAAACGTATCGGCCCTTGTTGTGCACCGTTGCCGTGGACCCTCACTCCTTACAAACATCAACTCCCATTTCCTCTGCAAGTTTGGAGCTTCATAATGTGGCTGTTTGAAGTTGCATTGAATTCTGTGTTTATATCAGGTCATAGGGTACAGAAGTTAAGATTCACAGATAGCCTGTGGTTATTGTAATTATTTGTGTGGGAAACCCAGAGACAATGCTCCATGCTGTTTAGGTACATGGTGTGCCCTACTGCCCCACCACCGTCTAATTTACCTAAGTTCAAAGTACCTGAAAATCTGAAACTGAAAATCCTGTGGATGAAGATGCCTGCTAAAGAAATGGAAATAAGAGTTTGGCAGATGAATCTTTTGTTGAGGTCCAGCCATTTTAAAATGACATTGTTTTACAATATGAATCAATCTCTTGCAGGAAACCCTGAAGAAAATTTCAGAGTGGCTCGACTCCCACCCAAAGGAGGTGGTCATTTTAGCATGCAGCCATTTTGAAGGCCTGTGTGCAAAGCGTCACGAGATGTTCATTTTTAACTTGAAGAAGATTTTTGGCCGTAAACTCTGCCCACACAAGGTGAGCCCCCAAATCTTATTTAAAACATCTACATTTCTCAATGATGTGTAAGAAAAGAATAGTCAAAAAGCAATATTGGCAAACAAAAAACCCAACTGTTCAAGATCAGAGTTCATTCCCCCTCTGTTGTAGAATTGCATATGTCGAGTCTGAAAGTACTGCCTTCTAGATTTGTATAATTTTGTAACATGTAAGAGCAAATACCACCTTTGGTCAGTACACTCTGAGAAGAAAGGGTTCCAAAGGGCTCCTCTGTGTCTCCATAGAGGACCCTTATCTACACTCTCAGAAGAAAGGGTTCCAAAGGGTTCCAAAAGGCTCCTTTGTGTCTCCATAGAGGAACCCTATCTACACTCTCAGAGGAAAGGGTTCCAAAAGGCATCTCTGCGTCTTCATAGAGGAACCATATCTAGTTCAGTGGTTCTTTGTTGGGAAAAATGGTTCAATCTGTGAGCTTTCAAACACCTACCATAGAGCGTTCCATAAAGAACTAAAAATGGTTCCCCTATGAATACAAGCCAAAGAACCCTTTTTTTAAAAGTATGCCACTGTGTGTGAGGTAGGGGACATCACCTGTGGTCAGCACTGCCCTGTGTGTGAGGTAGGGGACATCACCTGTGGTCAGCACTGCCCTGTGTGTGAGGTAGGGGACATCACCTGTGGTCAGCACTGCCCTTTGTGTGAGGTAGGGGACATCACCTGTGGTCAGCACTGCCCTTTGTGTGAGGTAGGGGACATCACCTGTGGTCAGCACTGCCCTTTGTGTGAGGTAGGGGACATCACCTGTGGTCAGCACTGCCCTTTGTGTGAGGTAGGGGACATCACCTGTGGTCAGCACTGCCCTTTGTGTGAGGTAGGGGACATCACCTGTGGTCAATACTGCTCTGTGTGTGAGGTTGGGGACATACTGCCCTGAACATGGCGATGGTAAACTTCTGTCGTCCTGTCCATTCAGGGCTCTGACCTAACCCTGAGGGGTCTGTGGGCATCGAAGTATCAGGTCCTGCTGTCCTACGATGACCAGGCTGCAGCGAGACATCGGGAACTCTGGCCAGCCATTCCTTACTGGTGGGCCAACCAGAGCACTGCGCAAGGAGTAATCGCCTACCTGGACTGGCAGAAGGAGAAGGGACGCCCAGGTGAGGACTGAATCAGTGCCACTGGATGTGTCACAGTGTACCTGTGGATCAGTGAAGACTCGCTGCTTCTTGCAGAAAATGCCGGGTTGCACCCCGTGAGTGTTCAGTGATGCCTTTAAAAATGAGGATTAGAAACATTTCTGCGTTCTATCCTGTAAACATTACAGCTTTAATACAGCACTGGCTCACTGCTCTTTCAGGTGCATTCACAGCCTGGGGTGCCTCATACTATTATGCTCTTATGTTTATGGGCTAATTTTTCTACCATTTTATGCCAAGGGTTAGAAAAATTTTTAAATACATTTTGGGTGCCTAGGAGTGCTGGCCTTTCAATGGGGATGAATTAAAGGATTCCCTTCGATCCAATTTGGGTGCATTAAGTAAGTAGCAATTTGTGTTAATGAGGAACTAACTTACTGTGTTAGGAACTAACTTACGCTAGTAATTAAAACCGCCCCCGCTTCCCTGTTCCCCTGCAGAGGAGTTTTTTGTGTCCGGTCTGAACCTGACGGCGGAAAGGCGCTACATGGCGACGCATCCTGGCGACTCCCTCCGGAAGCTCACCTTGCAGAACCAGGTGAGTCTGATGGACTGGCTCAAGCTCCAACAACCCGGGACTCGCTCCAACAGTCTGAACATCATTGCCGGAGACTTTGTGGGGACCGTCCCCTTCTGCCCTCTGGTAATCGGACTCAATGGGAAACTGGCCCAGTCTGCGTGCTGTGTCTGGACTAGAAGTACTTAGAACTGAGGGCCCTGTCTTCTCCTTAACTTACTGTAATAAAGGGAGGCTTTTTGTGCTTTTTCAGGTTGTATTCAGGCACCCAATCGATTTTATAGCTATTTTTATATATCTGCTGCTGATTAAGATGAGGAAACGGTCAATATATTGACATTATATTTTATTTACACTTGAATACTACCTCTGGTTTATGGATATTTGAATCCATGTCTTTACAATCCTGAAGAAATTGATGTAAGATAAGGTCAGTAATAAAACACAATATAAACAAGACAACAGCAATGATCAAAATCATTTTAATTGTGCTCAAATTCAGAAATATACAGCCAATGTACAACATTAATAATCCCACCTCAGAGGTCAGAGGTCGTGGCATGTTAATAACCTGAGGGTATGCACCAAATATAAACCACTATGTGTTGCACACTTGCATATTTCATCTGTATAGCTGGTAGTGTGCAATGATGGGTTTTTAGAACAAAGCCTTAGATTTTAGGCCATCTAGCAGTCCTGTATTTGAGTGCAGGTGTCCAGGAGATGACAGGTGCAGTGCAGGTGTATATAACAGAGTCCTCGTGCATGCACAATCCCGACAGTGCTGGTGCATCACGCGGTGACCTGGAAGAGCTTCCTGTAGCGACCATATGCTGCAGCGCTCATTATAACCCTGACGGAGGCCACACCCTCCGCCGCCTCTACGCTCACTTCCTGAACGGTGGCGTTTTTATACAGCCAGCTGTAGAGAGATGCACAGAATATTCACACGCACAGAATATTCATGACAATTGCATTTAAAAGTTATTGTAAACTGCTGCAATTCGCTGTATGAAAATGGGATGTACAAAAGACATTATTATTATAAATAATCATTATATTATCATTATAAATAATAATAATACTATGGGTGTTCTTTTCTGAATAATCTGCAGGTTATCATAAAGTCTCATGCATCCCCATGTTGATTTTTTGGCTTTTGTTTACACTTGCATTTTTAAATTGTTATCCTCTGTGTACTATAATTGTTTCAGGACTAAATAATGTTGGTTAAATACCACCTGGAAAGTCCTTTTTTACTTTTCTTAAACTGTTAAAATGAAAAGCTGAATATTTTCAATAATAAAATAAAAGTTAAACACTTTAACCTTCTTTGCAAATGGTGTGTTTGTTCACCGCTTAAGCGTTAAAACTCCTAGAGTATTTACCTTAGCTGAGATGTGTTGAGATGCACCTCGAGGGTCAAAATGAGTTTCCCTGTGGATTCCACGATGGCGGCTTCTATTCTGTGCTTCAGGTCCGCCAAGCCCTGTCCTGTCAGAGCTGAAACGGGGACGCCTTGAGACTCTGAGGGCTGGTAACTGAAGATTAGAGGGGACACACGTTTGCAATTAATTCATCCTGTCATATACGCGTACAAAGCAGGAAATAGGTTAATTCATTAATCAGAGAGAAAGTTGCGGTTTACTATACCCGTGAATGAGATCGATCTTGTTGTGGACCTCCAAGATTGAGTTGAGTAAGCGCTCGGGGATCTGAAGGCTCCTCAGGACTTTCAACACGTTCGTCTTCTGGTTCACCGTCTCCGGGTGGCTGACGTCTCTCACGTGAACGATTAAATCCTGGAACATTTAGCATTTTGGGTTGACCACTTAATCAACGGCACTCAGGAAACCTGTTCTGAATGTGATCAACAGGGAAAACCTGAAGGTGGAATATGACATGACAAACACCACGGTAACCATAGCCTTTATGAAAGTTTGTAATTCCAAGGTTAAGAAAAAGAACGGATGTGGCAGGGATACGCACCGAATGGCTCACATCCTCCAGGGTGGCGGAGAAGGAGTCGATGAGCTGGTGCGGGAGCTGGGACAGGAAGCCGATTGTGTCCACGTACAGAACGGTCATGTGGCAGGGCAGCTGGCCAGCGTGGACGGTCACGTCCAGAGTGGCGAAGAGCTGGTCGCGAGGCTCTAGTCCAGCGTCACCCGTCAGGGCCTTGATTAGGGTGGTTTTTCCTGGAAGAAGGGGATCAGTCGCGTCATTGGAAATAACGACTAACTGCAAGCTTGGGGCATTGTGGGAAATTTATGTCCGGGCATCTCTAATGTGGTTGGCTGAGAGCAGACCGCTGCCTACAAGCCTCCTCTCACCGCAGTTGGTGTAGCCCACGATGGAGACGGTGGGGAACTGCCGCTGTTGGCGGCGGGAACGGAGCAGGTGGCGTTTCCTGCAGAGCTTCTCCAGGGCGGAGCGAATCTTCAGTTCTCTCTCTCTCAACATCCTCTGCTGCACTTCCATCATAGTTTCACCTGCAACAAATCTACGTCACCACACACCCCATCTACGTCACCACACGCCCCAACTACATCACTACACGCCCCAACTACGTCACCACACGCCCCAACTACGTCACCACACGCCCCAACTACATGACCACACGCCCCAACTACATGACCACACGCCCCAACTACGTCACCACACGCCCCAACTACGTCACCACACGTCCCAACTACATCACCACACGCCCCAACTACATGACCACACGCCCCGACTACGTCACCACACGCCCCAACTACGTCACCACACGCCCCAACTACATCACCACACGCCCCAACTACATCACCACACGCCCCAACTACGTCACCACACGCCCCAACTACATCACCACACGCCCCAACTACGTCACCACACGCCACAACTATGTCACCACACTCCCCAACTACATCACCACACGCCCCAACTACGTCACCACAAGCCCCAACTACATCACCACACGCCCCAACTACATCACCACACGCCCCAACTACGACACCACACTCCCCAACAACATCACCACATGCCCCAACAAAATCACCACACGCCACAACTACGTCACCACACTCCCAAACTACATCACCACACGCCCCAACTACGTCACCACAAGCCCCAACTACATCACCACACGCCCCAACTACATCACCACAAGCCCCAACTACATCACCACACGCCCCAACTACATCACCACACGCCCCAACTACGTCACCACACGCCCCAACTACGTCACCACACGCCCCAACTACGTCACCACACTCCCCAACTACATCACCACACGCCCCAACTACATCACCACACGCCCCAACTATGTCACCACACGCCCCAACTATGTCACCACACGCCCCAACTACGTCACCACACTCCCCAACTACATCACCACAAGCCCCAACTACATCACCACAAGCCCCAACTACGTCACCACACGCCCCAACTACGTCACCACACTCCCCAACTACGTCACCACACGCCCCAACTACGACATGACAGGCCCCAACAAAATCACCACATGCCCCAACAAAATCACCACACGCCCCAACTACGTCACCACACGCCCCAACTACGACATGACAGGCCCCAACAAAATCACCACATGCCCCAACAAAATCACCACACGCCCCAACTACATCACCACACGCCCCAACTACGTCACCACACGCCCCAACTACGTCACCACAAGCCCCAACTACATCACCACACGCCCCAACTACATCACCACACGCCCCAACTACGTCACCACACGCCCCAACTACGTCACCACAAGCCCCAACTACATCACCACACGCCCCAACTACATCACCACACGCCCCAACTACGACATGACAGGCCCCAACAACATCACCACACGCCCCAACTACGACATGACAGGCCCCAACTACATCACCATACGCCCCAACTATGACATGACAGGCCCCAACTACATCACCATACGCCCCAACTACGACATGACAGGCCCCAACTACATCACCACACGCCCCAACTACATCACCACACGCCCCAACTACGACATGACAGGCCCCAACAACATCACCACACGCCCCAACAACATCACCACACGCCCCAACTACGACATGACAGGCCCCAACTACATCACCATACGCCCCAACTATGACATGACAGGCCCCAACTACATCACCATACGCCCCAACTACGACATGACAGGCCCCAACTACATCACCACACGCCCCAACTACGTCACCACATGAGCACCACTATCACGGTGCTTTAATCCACATCACTGTAATGGCAGGGATGTTATCTGCTAAATTACAGATTGGTGGGGCATACTCCGTATGTAAACGATGTTGGCACTTAAGTGTTTTACAAAGAATTAACTGAAGACCACAGGCTCTCACTCCTAACAAACAATTAATTTCTGTGTGGCAGTGTAGTATAGTGGTTAGAGAACTGGGCTTGTACGTAAAAATATAGTGTGTGTAAGTCACTCTGGATAAGAGCATCTTCTAAAAGCCTGAAATGTAAAATGCTCTGTACTCCAAATACAACAGGGTGCCTATGTGGCACTATGGGCCTGATTTACTAAGACCTGTAGCGTGTGCAAAACCTTTTAGCACACCAAAACCAATAACATGACAAATGATTGGTCATGGTATTTGTTTTGCACCAATCATTGGTTGTGTTATTAATTTTGTGTGTGCTAAAAGTTTTTGCACCCGCTAAAGGTCTTAGTAAATCATGCCCTATGTGTACTACCTGTATACCATTTTCCTCCTTCTCCAATCTCTTACCTGAACCCATTATATACCTGGATCCTCCACCTTGCTGGTCCAAATTTGCCAAGTCATTTCTCAAACGAGATCTGTGATCACAAGCATAGGGGCAGCCCGTTACAGAGCACTTTCACTTAAAGCATTCAGATTTATGACTTCTCCTGTCTCCTGACGTGTCACTGACGTGTGTCTTCAGGTGTCCAAATGTGTCCAATTACAAATGTGCAAATCCACCTCTTCCTGAAAACTAAATTCTGAATGGCGCCAGTTCTTTGGCACTTTCCCCAGAAATTATATTAATTTAATGCGAATTCACATGTGAAAATACGTAATGATGATGTAATTTGTCTATGTAAGCTGCATATATCTGACAGTATATAATATACGTATATTCAGTGAATGAAATGGGAAATCTGAACAAGGTCTAAGTGCATCTGTGGAATGATACAACATGGTCCAGGTGAGACTTACCTTAACAGGGGAATCTCAGCCAGAGAGATCTGTAGCTTGGCCTCCTTTGTGCTAGCGTTACAGCGGAAGATGTGGAGGACCACAGTGTACCTGTCCAAAACCTTCACCCCCCAAGCATCCTCCAGCTCCCTCTGTTCCAGACACACACACACGCACAGAAGCAATGTCCAGTGCAGGTTAGAGGGCTGACACTAGGATGGACAGTGGACTACACAACATGAGGGCGAACCAGTAGGACTGAACTTGCTTTCAATTTACAAATAATTTATACAGGTAGTACCATGAAAGCAGTTCTCTCCTTTTTTTTGTGGTCTTACTGAAATGCATCGCAGCAGGTGGGGGTGGGGGTGGTACCTTACCTCCGACAGAGCGGACAGACGCTCTACATTCACGAACACTGCAGTGACGTGTGACATTCTCTTGATCCTCTCTAAAACAAAACATTAGCAACACAAATCAGGCTCTTCCTCTTGAGTGCACGTGGGCCCGAAAAGCAAGCGGACGTATTATCCGTGGGAAATCTAAAAGTACAGTGTGTGTAGACCACGGTTCCAGACCTGTGAGCGTCTGAAAGTTCCCCTTGCCGAACAGCCTCTTCTTCCCCGGCGTTTTTGTGGAGAGAATGATCTTGTCGACGACAGTCCAGTTCTGTAGCGTCGTCACCAGTCCCACAGCTTCATCCATTTGAAGTTCAGCTTCAAACACAATCCGCAGCATTACTGGGACAAACGCTCGCGCTCTGTGTCTGTAAACAGACCAGACACTTGACAATTTTTCATGTGGTCAATATTGATTTAAGGCAGGGGTTTTCAATCTTTTCTGACCCAGTGACCCCACCCAGGCTGAAATGCATCCATGGGACCCCATAAGTTTAAAAGGGTTATATTATAAATAATAATATTTTTAAATATTTCCCAAATCAATACATAGTCATTAGTGTATATCAAGTCTGGCCAGGGATCCCTCAAAAGGACCTTCAAGAACCCCCTATTGAAACCCCAGGGGTTAAGGGGGGCCCTCAAACTATATACTTAGCGAATTTAAATACCATCATTATTATTTACATTTTGGTGTGTAACGTATTGTCTGATCTACGGAACCTATGATCAGGTGAATCAGCGTAGGACGGTTAATTTGATATAATCCTGTATACAAACTGACCTGTGGTCAATGTTTGCTTCTTACTACCCCACTTCACGTCCGGGTGAACGATGAACACCCGCTGGTACTCCTCACCGACGCCCGTGGGAATCTGCTGCTGGAAGAGCTGGTCTATCTCACTCTCTTCTATTATACTGTCTTCGGGATACGCATCATCGTTACTCGCCGCACCGTCGGAGCTGTTTTTTTTCGACGTGAATTTGCATGATGTCGAAAAATACCGAATGCAACTGCGTTCCACACTCGGTTCAGGCAATGTGGAGCGCAGTGGAGAAGCACGGGCACTGTCATGTTGCCTTCCAGAGAGTATGCACGCACGTGCACTTTTATGACAGCTAAAGTTCGTGTGATTGTTTTGGTACCTTAATGAGGATCTGGTTACAACGGATGACGAATAAAAAGTCCTGGGACGGTGCAATCCAAAACACCTGCATTGGTGCGTAATTGTATTAAATAAATTCAATACAAAAATCCACATTGCGTCCAGTGTTTTGAAAGTTCCATTAGTACACCCGTCACTGACGTTAGCAAGAACCAAGAGCTGGTAACGTTAAAAAATAAATGTTACCATTGAAACGAACATTCAAAATAAGATGGTTACGCACCCTACATAAACTGCAGCATTTAACGTTAGGACTGACCTAACGTTAACTAAAGAAACGTAGCTATGGACTGTTTTTGTCTTAACAAGGATTCGTCACTCTTGCTGTGTAGCCACATTGCTGCTTCCCAGTTCGGCCTCAGAGACAAAAATGGCTGATTTTTTTCCGGTAATTTTCGGACATGTTCGGATTTCTCCGAAGATTTGCAAATCATGAAAACAGATACCCTCCTTGTGGACAGGACACGAATCGAAATGTGAACATGCACCTTTTCTCTGAGATCTGAACTTTGGATATTTCAAGCCACAAACCTTATAATAATATGTTAAACCATTAATATGACGAGTAGGCTACTGGAGACCATATACATGGAAAAGTGTCGCGTGTAGGCTAATAATTGAAGTCACCTGTTGCCTTGTTGCATTTGGCCGTAGCCTATGTTGCAAATAAATGTCAACGCATGGATAAACAAATTGATTCGTAAAAAAACATGGCAATATTTTACTATACATGTCAATCAAAAGAAAAATAGTTTAATGGTAACACTACAAAAAAACAGAGCCTCTCTTGGATGCATTAGTCTCAATAGTCGTAATAGTTCCAATGTCATAATTCGAGTCCTGCTTGAATTAAGCCAGTATATAAAAAATAGGTCTATCCCATACAATGAATTAGGCTTACTATAATTCACAATTAATCGCGTGTGTAAATCGCGTGTGTGTGAAATACAGATGGGCTCTTATTCTGAAAAGTTGAAAAATGAGCTACTATAGCCCTGAAGCTGGGTGCAGCTATCTTATTGTTAGATAAGCTCTCACAGAAAAGCAGTCAAACCTGTCAGTCTATTACACGGTGTCTCTTCTATAGTGTTTACGCAAGTCGGAAGAAATGTTTGAGGAATAACGTGGGGGGTGAGTCATTTTTTTGTTTCTAAAAAACTTTGAAATGTTTACATACTTAATTAACAAGTGTATTGGCTATTTAACCTAGGATACCGGTTAATGATAAATGTGTTCAAGGTTATTATTGCGCGCGCAGTACACCGGAAAAGTGGGATAGAGTTATTGTGTAACTACGAAATATGTAATTACTGTAGCCCAGTCTAGAACCCTTTTAGCTACTATTGTCACCAGGAACATCACATCAGGATTATCATACATTATGTTCAACAGATAACACAGCTGTTTGTTTCCCCCTTTAATCTAAAACATTATTGCTATCCAAAAGGTAGCCTAATCTTTATCAAATCAAGGAAGCAAACTCCCTTTTTGATTTAAACACATCTTTGTATAATTCTTTAATTTGAAATGTAGCCTGGTGATATTGGAGATACTTTATTTTAAACTTTATTAGTAACAAAACAGAAACGTATATCCATCAGCATTCACTCGGAACGGTTTTACTGCAATAGCTGCAGACGAAGGAAGAAGACGTGCTCAGACACGGTTTTTAAACTGTTTCCCCTTGTTTGTCACCGCCCGACATGCTTTGCATTCTTATAGAATTAATTTAAATGGGAGCTAGCATGTTAGCAGAACGGCATTTAAACCACTGGGGAATAAGGTTATGGATATAGCCTCGGCCTACCTACGAAAGAAATGTGTGCGGTGACCCGGACCTTTCCATTTGAATGCTAATATCTGCATTTTAGCACGACGCCTACTCCTGTCGCCTGTACCACACCACCCCGGGCGACATCCAGGTGTAGGCCTACGGATCCTTCGTGAAAACGATGTTAATAATTTGGACCACTGGATTGCTGTTTAGTATGACGTCACTGGGTAAGTTTTTACGTCGCTTCATAGGCTATTCTCTCTACATTTGCAAAACACAGTACCTAAAAATCCGTCTGCTCGGAAAAATTGTTGGTTTCAAAATCATGTCAAGTAACTACCAAACTTTCATCTGTATCTTTCACTGAAACTAAACAAACATTATTCCAAAGCAATACTACCCATGTTGTCCTACATACTTTCAAGTAACTTGGCCCTTACTCTGATTTGTGGGAACTTAGACATTTTTACGGTATATTAGTGCCCTCAGAAGTTATATATAGTTCAATTATTCACACCCCTATATAAAATGCGCAATACAGGCAATGAGCTATGTTGAATTCTAACAAAATAAGTATTTTGCTCAGAGGAAAATATGTGTTTTTAAAATATGATATGAGTCACAGTTGTTCACACCCCTGTTTTAAGTACTTTATGCGCCCTGCCTTTGTAAGGGACTGCCAAGTAATCTTCTGCAGTGTTCAGTATTGGGATTTTCATTGGGAAGGGGTGTTCAGACAATGATCCATGGAATACCTCAAAATCAACAGGGACTTGAACCCGATGGAAAATATGTCATTTGAATCGAAGACAGAAATCTACAAATGCATTACATTACATTACAGGCATTTAGCAGACGCTCTTGTCCAGAGCGACTTACACAACTTCTTATTACATTTATCCATTTATACAGCTGGATATATACTGAAGCGATTCAGGTTAAGTACCTTGCTCAAGAGTACAGCAGTGTCCTACCTGGGAATCGAACCTGCAAACTTTCGGTTACAAGTCCAGTTTCTTAACCGTTATACTACACTGCCTCCCTGGACCTGTTTACCAGGTGACCTGTGTGGTGTTCCTAGCCAGGCTTGGTGCTTCTAGTCAAGGGGTGTCTGATCTTATCTTAAAAGGGCCGGTGTGGGTGCAGGTTTTTGTTTTAGCCCAGCACTATGACACTAGATTCAATTAATTAACTAATCATGGTCTTCAATCAAGGCCTTGATCTGTAGAATCTGGTGTCTTGGTGCTGCTGGGCTAAAACAAAAACCTGCACCCACATCAGCCCTTTTCGGATAAGATTCGACACCCCCGTTGTTATGAAACTCAGTACATAATGAAACTCAATGGGCTGAAGGATTGCTCTGTTTATATTCTTCTGTTCTTAACTTCTAATTATCTAAGAAAATGTAAAATATACCGTATATTTTACATGCATTTCAACACGTCTGAATTTCATGACATAATTTTAGCTGACAGAAAGAATCATGCCAACGTAAATCCCTAACTCCGTTTGCTCGTTTGTAGGAGACGCGTACGTTCTTGGGATAGTCGGAAAATCCGCCGTCCTGCCCTGCGTCTACAACGGAACATTTGACCTGGACGCTGGAAATGTCTCTGTAGAGTGGAGGACAGGAAGTGAATTGGTTCACAGGTCAGTGCTGGGAAAGGAGCAGGAAGTGATGCAGTCCGTGTCGCAGGGAAACAGGACCCGGCTGGTGACGGATGTGATACGGAACGGCGATATCTCCCTGCTCGTTTCTGACGTCGCCGTGCGAGATGCGCAGAGCTACGACTGCTACCTCACCCACCCGGGTGTGCAGTCCAGCAGTCCCGTGTGTACAGTGCATCTCAGTGCTGCAGGTGAGCCTCTAAGCTGTTTACTAACCTTAAAGACACGTAGGACCCTTCCTTGTGAAAATAATGTCCAGAGGTCGAACGAGCCTTTTTAAATCCACCTTTTAAAGGCAACTTACCTGTTGTGCTGCATTAAACTAAATGCATTTCTTGGGGCGTATTGTAAAATCCTGGTTCAATCTTTAACAGAAACCTTCAAATTCAATTCAAGTGTCTTGGGACTTATTGTACTTGGTTGAATCTTCAAGAGAAAACCTAAAATTATTTCCAAGTTTCAGTTATGTCAGCATGTTAACTGATAAGTGAAAGGTCACTGATTTATATTACTTTTTTTTTCCAAAGATGTGCTCTTAAAGTGATAGGTACAAATGTGGCCCCCTTGTTTCCTTCCTCAGCTCCCTTCAGCCACCCTGCGGTCCTGAGAGTGGATGATGCCGAGGGGGAGGAGGCTCGCTTTATCTGTCACTCCAGAGGGGGGTACCCCAAACCCACTGTGCACTGGTTCATCGATGACACACAGCACCCCCTTGTGGGCACAGTGCACACTTACAGCACTCTGCTCCCTGAGTCTGAGCTCTACAACATAACCAGCGTCCTGTCAGTCAACCTCACGCGTGACATGGCCGTGTCATGCGCGGTGGAAAACCGCCTGCTCAACAACACTCTGACATCGGTCAACTGTGAGTGCAAGTGCATCTCTGTACGTTATGTTGCATAGCCATCGGTAGAAGCCTTAGGCGCAATATACCGACCGTGTTTCTAATGTGTAGAGACATAGAGTACTGATTATAAAGACAGCACACGTACAATTGTACAGCAACTTATCCAAATAAAAAAGACAAGACTTCAAGATCAGGGTATGAAATTAACTTTTTCACCCACTGGCCAGAGTGGCTTGTGGAATCTAAAAATCACCAGCCATTTTCAACATTTTACCAGCCACATTACCTTCTACAATATAACACAACCTGGTTGGTTACCAGCCAAGGTGGCTGCTAGAGTAAAAATCTTACCAGCCACAATCAACATTTTACCAGCATTTGGCTGGGGGCTGCTGTTAATTTTACACCCTGTTTAAGATGCAGTTTTGCTTTGAGATTTCTGAACGCTTTACATATTACCGTGTCACAGATTAAGGCTTATGAGCAGGGCTATGCTAGGCTTATGAGCAGGGATATGCTTGTGTTCCTGAGGCTGAGAAGTGATAACTCGCTCCTTGTGTTGTGTCCGGGTCCAGTTGCGGTCCAGGTGAAACCAGTAGTGAGCCGGGCTTCCGAAGCCATGTGGATGTTCAGCACCGCCTTGTGTGTGCTCGTGGGACTTCTGGTGGTCACGGGCGTGGTGTACCAGTTCAAAAAGGACTACAGTCATAAGAAGAACCACCACCAATCTCTGGGTACATGATCCTGTGCGGGCTAGCAAACACATCGTCATCGTCATCAAAATTACAGTCGTGGGAAAAAAAACACTGCATGCATATTTTATTACAGACTGCTGCAATTGTTATTTTGTCGTTTTTTTACAAATTATTTTCAGTCCATGCTTATATATATATATTTTTTTAAATGTCCACAAAAAAGGGCCAATGCCTTACACTGAGGTTATTAGAGTTAATTGACAGCGTGATGAATGTCACAGCACTACTGAACCCAGGTATGGAAGGAATGCAGAGTCTTTGTGCCTCGTCGCTGCATTCAATCCCTCATGGCTTTTGACCGAACCAGAGTTAAATTTTCCTTCTCTGGCCCTGGGAGGTTTATCAGTTTGTTAGCAGAGCTGAAAAAACCTGCTCGACGGGAGCCAATCAGAGCTAGTGTTGAGTAGTGCTGGTGAACATGGTCCCATGTATGTAAATTAAAGTAGTAGTGTATGTGTGTGTATATGTATCAATCCTGGGTCAAATAAATATTTGAAATATTTGAAATTTAACTTGTGACACCTGCAAGGTGCCTGCAGGTCACTTCATAATTTTAGCAACATAATATATAATAGTATATCATTTTTTTTCCCCTCACCAGTATTCAGAACAAAAATTACTATTTCGTGTGATTGGATGTGTTGGTTTGGAAAATGTTTTGTTGAAAATTTTCGGGGGGGGTTGGTTATTTCCATATTTTTACCACAATATAAAATCACAATCACTTAATTTGAAGTAGGTGCTTGAACCAGGTGGGGAATGTGTGTGTTCCTGTAGAGAGGGGAGGCTGTGAAAACAGCAGTGAAGACGAGAGACAGCAGATAATCCTGGAGCATCTGGACTCTCTGACAGAAACCACCGTTTAACAGCAGCGTCCAGCAGCCGGACAACAACAGACAGGGAAGTATGAAACGGAACACTAGTCTAAAATACACACAACTGCATGTCCCATGTAATTCTGTGTACGTGTTAATAAATTACTTTTTTTTTTTGTGTGTACGGCTTGTTAAAACCTTTTGAAGGCAGCTTGTCTAAGTTGAACAAAATCCATTACAAAAAAACGGAAGACTTAGGTCTTTAAAAAAAAAATTTGTTACTCAGGTTTGGAGTCACAGAGAATATTAGATATCTGTTTAGTGAACTTGTTAATATTGACTGCAGAAAGAGCTCAACCCATCAGTCCAAATTGGGGAAGATAAGATAAGGGGTAATTAAAAAAATAAAATAAAATAAAAAAAAGCACAGGAACGTCCTTGAGAATAAGTGCAATGAAAATGGAAAATGCATTTGGAGTATTTGAAACAGAAATGTTTCAAATGGATAGTATTTTATTTCGTATTTGAAATTTTTAATAAAAAGCTTCAAATGCAGAAACTCTTAGCCACTGTATTTGAACGTATTTTTGCACACGGTAGATGAAAAATGAAGGCAGATTTAATTTGGTATTGAAATTGCCGATATTACACATACGCAGGGGAGTTCTGAATATGTCCTCTGTGCTGATTGCTTTTGTCAAGCGTTGTATTGTCAGCTCGCACAGTAAAGACCCGTTCCTCACTTGAGAATCTTAAGTGCTTTTTATGCACTCTCAGCTGCAATGGACTTAAGTGCATCAGAATCTTAAGTGCTTTTCACGCACTCTCAGCTGCAATGGACTTAAGTGCATCAGAATCTTAAGTGCTTTTCACGCACTCTCAGCTGCAATGTACATTGCCTGGCCAAAAAAAAAGTCTCACACTCTAATATTTCGTTGGACCACCTTT